>JABFMM010000360.1:0-65002 GCA_013623845.1 Fusarium foetens | reverse complement strand
TATGATAGCTTAGCCCCGTGGGAAAACCTTGCGTAAGGATAGGTCTTAGAGATTATGCATGATGAGCAGGCATCAAGGACAATACTCATAGAGATGGACTTATAAAGTTGCCTCAGCTCCCTGCCAGACCGATCAACTTATTAGTTAAGGAGACCGTCTCTACCCCCGTCGTGACCAACCTCTGCGGTCCATGTCTCCATGAGCCTGTAATGTGGGATCCACGCAGTCCTCTTATGTATACAGCCTGCTGATCTCATTGTAAACTCTCAGATAGAGGATAGTAATGGAAAGCCTGCAATTCTTAAATACCAGGATTTTAGTGTAATATCACAAAAGAAATCTTTTAAATCTGATGGCTTGCTTGATCTGAGTTTATCGTTATCATTAATAGGGGCTTGTGGCTGCTGTTTGTGGCTGTGTTGTGACAGGGAGGGACTACTTCGTGGGTAGGTACCTTCGGGATGTCAGCAGTTACCTAGCTGTTACGGCTTTCCATAAAAGAACATCCAATTGGTACTAACCTCAGTTGATCATCTCCCTAACACTGTGCCTTACTTCCCGGCATCAGTCAAGAGTAGATAATTTCTATCTTTCTTCTATAATTCATCGTCTCGAAGATAAGAGGCTGGTTGCAACAACACAAACATGGATCTAGACACGATGGACAGTCCTAGTAGCATAGAAGAGGTGATGTACTTGGATAGAATGAATGATTCGAGCGCAAAGACAAAAGGACATGTCTACATCATGCCAGAATGCGGACTTTGCGATCAAATTATTCATGCCAACGAGTGGACTGTGGCCTGTGAGAATAGAAAACCGCTCTATATTCTTCCACGGTTCTGTCGATCTAACGTCGGAGTTATAGTGCTGGGGAACGAGGATTGCCTCAGCCCCTTACATTTGACGAAGAAGTTCCGATTTCCAAAGTCTCGGGAAGCCATTAAATCGGTAGACGAGTTGACCCTATGTCAACGTCTTCAATGTAAGATGTGCGATATAGCTCATCTATCTGTGTCAATACATACGAATTGCTACCGTGTTTTTCAGCAATCTTATCATCGGGAAGATGCCATGGACCCTATATGGGTCGCTTCAGCATGGAAGTTCCCATGGCGACACCGACCTCCCCAGCGCAAGCCTCGACTTGATCTCACTGATACGACGTTGGTGTCAATAGGAGGACCAGTTGCCGAGGCCATTTGCATCCCAGGTCTGGCGTCTTTGCCGCAAGAAATGCTCCAAATGGTCAGGTCCTATATTCCCAGTAATCTCCTCTGGCGATATTCTCTCATCCAAAGCACTGCTGAGGAGATGTCACGGCCCTTCCAAAACCCCTTCGAGCCTGAACAAGATGCTACTCGCTCCTCTCTGGCAGCAGTGAAAGCTTGGAAACGTGGAGTGCAAGGGATGGATGCTGTTTGTGATGAGAGTGAATCGGAGTTATTCATCGTCAGACTTACTGTTGACTGTCTTGGCTTGAAGGAGATCCAAAGGTTACAAGATTGGCCAGCGTATAACCACATTCGGCCCAACACTTGCGCATACGTTTTCTTTACACAAGGACAAGCAAATAGCTCTTTCATTTTTTTCAAAGGTTAGTAGTCTCTTGACTTCATGGGAACCTTTACTAATACTAAACAAGTTTGGGCGAGCAGTCATCGAGAATCCTCATGACTCTCGAGACTTCCAATTCTGGGACACACCTAGCCCTCCCTTGAGAGGATTGAAAATGTTTTCAAGCCCGGATCGTCCAGGTTCCATCCGGTACCGCACTGTCGATCTCCTCAATACCACAGGACTTACCTTCTTCTTTCTGAGAGGTTTCATAATGGCAGTTCACTCCCACACAGTATACGCACCAGTTGCAGCACCAACTATACAACATTTCTCTCAATATGAACAAGACCATATGACATGGACGTACATCCCTATATCCAGTACTGATAGCCTCCTTCGGATCGGCGTGGGGGATGCCTGGCAAAGACATATGGAGGTAAGTTTGCCTATCATCTAATCTCTTGACAATGTTTCTCACATCAGTAGATATGCACCAAACTCACAGGGACCTTCCTCTTTGGCCCTTACCAATGTTATACTGACACTGATGATGTATCGGGCAATGAGCCATCTGTGCTTGTTCATAACGTACCAACCAAGCGAGTAGGCGGCTCACTCGGCATAGTTACTGAGCATGACTTTGAGAGTGAATCCTTATTGTCGTTTCCTCGCTACCACAAAGACGATAAGGATCCCTCCGGTCTGCGCTGTATCAACACTGAAGTTCCAGCGAAAAATATCACTCATGCTGATGTCTATTACAACCACAGGAATGTATATTGTAAAGGTTTGCTCCTGGAGTATGCAAACGGTGCGCAGCGGGCAGTAGGGCAATGCCGAATCGGGATTGACCCTTTCAAGGCTTACGGGAAGCCCTCCTGGATCTGTTACCGTGATATATGTGATCCACAAACATGCAAGGAAACCGGAAGTTGTATAGTTGAGTGTACGACTGGCACGAATAGCCACGAACATGAACCTCGCGACATTGGTGATTGGGTGTGTATGCGTCCACGAGGAGGAGGGTATCTTGAGTTCGCGTGCGAGCACAAGACAGCCAGCTTTGGTATGTATACTCGAGCAGATGAGGAAGAGGACGATGAGTAAAGAAGATTGACTTCTTTCTCGTCTCTCGATAAGAAGCATTTTTGGTTACCGACCGATGTACTTCATTCTACTGTTTGATACACATACAAGTAGCATTACCAGCCACTTCACAGCCACTCTATCACCCAACAATGTCTGTCCTTGGTGCAATTACATCGCATCCTTCTGGTGTAAATGGCACCCCAAAAGTGGGGTTGCCAACAACATATATAAAATCGACCAAAACTCAGCTTCTCAATCGTCGTTTTCATTTCGCAAAACACAAATCAAGCATTTAGGATATCTCTTACTCGCGCCTGCGCTATCAACAGCAATTTCTCCTTTGACGAGGCTTAGACTTTCGACCCAAGGACTTGACGAGCATAGATTCGTTCTTCTCTTGAGGAACTCATCGCCGCCTTTCATTCCATTATTGGCAAGGGGTCATCTCGCCATTTACTGATAAAGCGGCTCGTTCGTGCTTTGAAATGGATGCAGAGATAGTTGATTGGGATGAGGACATTCCACATTTTGATGAAACACATTTACGTATCCGATCAGAATGTGGCCTCTGCTGTCAGACCATTCACCCAGACGAATGGGCTATAGCATGCGAGTTTGACCAAGCGCCTCAATGATTTCTTCTGAAGATGGCAGCTTCAGTGTTATTAACATATCTATTCTATTTGTCACAGTGCTAAACCACCACATGAAAATGTATGAAGGTCGGCCTGAGTACTGCACAAAAAGATTCCGGTTCCCTCGAACACCAGGAGCCATCACGGATACTGACTGGTTCCCCTTATGTAACCTCGTGGAATTTCGAGACTTCAGGTGGTCTCCTGAGTCTGTGACGTTGCATGCGGATTGTTATTGTTTGTTTCTACAGACATACCGCGAGAAGCCAGTATTAGAACGACTCTGGGTTGCAGCAGTCTGGAGGACTCCCTGGATTGTATCTTCTTTAAAGCCAAGGACGCAACTTGATATTGTCGACAACGGACTAGTATCGATTAGTCTTTCCACTGCAGAAATCTTGGGCTTGCCGCAACTCACAACTCTGCCATCCGAGGTTCTTCAGCTCATTAGAGCTTATTCACGTGGAAGTTTTATCTGGACCTATCCGGCAATCAAAGCCAAAGCAGAGGAAATGGCAAGGTTTCATGAGAGCATGTCCAAGGACGACGGTATGCAGTACAACCTCAGGATTGTGAAAGAATGGCATCGAGGGCAAGATGCTGAGCTCGACGAGGATCCGCCAGAGTCTGGTTTGTTCCGGTTCACCCTCGACTCTAACGGGCTACTAGACATAGAAAGACTCTCAGACTGGCCCGAGTATAAGAGCTGTCGATGCCGAACTCACAAATATTTCTTTATTGATTCTGCTGAAGCGCAACGTACTTGGGTATATTTCAAAGTAAGTCCTCAATCTCGCATCATTTCCTGTCTTGTAGTGCCACTGACAATGGGGAAACAGTTTGGACATGCACGGATGATGCTGAGTCCCTCATGGTCAAGGACTTTTCAATTTTGGGACATACCAAGTCCGCCCACGAAAGGGCTTGAGGTTCTCTTAAGACCACGTCGTACAGATGCTACTTGCAATCGCACCCTCGATCTACGCCACACTACGGGCATTACGTTCTTTTTCTACCGGGGCACTTTGATGGGACTCCATGCTCACACCCTCGGAGCCGTGACAGCGGTGTCTACTGTTAAGGACACCCTTTCATATTATGAGCCCCATTTAGTATGGATTCACATTCCCATACCACATGGCGATCGTATTATGAGGTTTGGCCTGCGGACTTGGAGAAATGAACACGAGGAACCGGCGAACCATCACACAGCTTTATTGGTTAGTTCCGGTTTATGATGTGGCTTCTTGATACTGACTGGGTGCCTAGATGACCACGAAACTTGCTGGTGATATTGTCATCGGCCCTCAGTTATCAGGTCCGTTCACCCTGACTTCGCCCTCGTCCTTAACAAGGATTACACCTGTGATATTATACCAGAGTTTCTTATTTATGATATACCTGCCACTGAAGATGAACAAATGCTTCTTGCGGTGACAGCAAGGTCATCTAAACCTAACGCACACTCTATACGTCGATTCCCTCCCACAATATCATCAACAATAACCCACAGCTGCCGCTGTACTCCTCTCCAAACCCAGGTACCTCTCCAGGGGACCACCCGGATTGATATATTTACTTGCAAAACCACGGGTTTACGCAGAGGGATGCTGTTTGAATACGATGATGGGGCCCAGAGGGCTGTTGGTCAATGCCGGATCAGAATTGACCATGTAAGAACCTGCATGAATCCCACAAGGATTTGCTACAGCGATTTGATTCAGGCTCATTGCTGTCACGGTGATGGTGGTTGTCCCACCGAGGGCTATGAATCGTGGCAGCAGATTGAATGCACGGCACATCAAGGTTCCAGGGTTGAATGCTCCAGCAACACAGATGACCATCATCACAACTATAGTGGTGAGCATATGGTCTGCGTACCCATCAAAGGGTACATGGATTGCCACTGGGATGACCGATGGACTCGACTAGATATACATGAGCATGCCCCTGAAAACGGTTGCGGCAATAATGCAAGTGGATATGAACGGCAGACATCCCCGCGTATTCACGGTATAATGTATTACAGCACATTCACAACCTCGGTAATACAGCTTCAAACATATCAGCTCAGGTGTACTCTTCAGTCCATTTCTATATTGAATGTCCCGTGCACATAATTCCAGTCTATATCGTTTCGTTCAAATTCGCTAAATCTGTGACCCAAATAACAACAGCCGTCTTTTACATAACTGAACATCACCTTTTATGAACCTAACGCCGAATAGTACACGACCCAGATATTCATGCCTTCTCGTCAACTCGCTCTAAGTTCGCAGGAATGTCTTGAACACTTGCGAGTTGGTGCAGTCTTCATAGGGGTATCCGATCTTGCGCAAAAATGACTCCAGCTCAGGAACCTCGTCGTCAGGACATAAGATGCCAGTAACAATCTTACCCACATCGCCGCCGTAGTTGCGGTACTGGAACAGGCTGATGTTGAACTTGGGTCGAAGTGTCACGAGGAACTTCTCGAGGGCTCCAGGTCTCTCGGGGAAGGTGAACATGTATAGTCGCTCGTCGGGAACACCGGATCGACCGCCGACGAGGTATCGAATGTGACTCTTTGCAAGCTCATCTTGTGATAGATCGGTTACGTTCATGTTGTTGGATTGGATGCGGTCCATGAGAGAGCGGAGTTCCTCTGATCGCTGGTGGGCGGGAGCGGTCAGAGACACACCAATGAGGATGTTGGCGACTTCGTCTGTCGAGTATCGGTAGGTAAACTCAGTAACGGCATGGGGCATGATGTTGTTGATGAGCTCGGAGAATGCTCCAGGTTGTTCTGGAATCTGCACGGCAAGCAGAGCCTCCTTACCCTCACCCATGGTGGCACGCTCAGCGACGAATCTCAGACGGTCAAAGTTCATGTTGGCGCCTGATGTGACGGCAATGAGGTTTCGCTTCGAGTCGTTTGAGGGGTTCTGGGAGACGTATTTCTTGAGACCGGCGATGGAGAGGGCTCCAGCGGGCTCCAGGCCAGATCGTGTGTCGTCGTACATGTCCTTGATAGCGGCGCAGATCTCGTCGGTCGTCACTTCAACAACGTCGTCGATAACCTCCTTGCAGATGCGGAATGTCTCTTCTCCAGGAATCTTGACGGCAGCACCATCTGCGAACAGGCCCACCTCCTTGAGCAATACCCGCTCTCCCGCCTTTAACGACTGCGCCATGGCGTTGGCGTCGTGGGCTTCAACACCAATGATCTTGACGTGAGGAGCCATGCGCTTGACATACAGACCAATTCCGGCAATGAGACCACCACCGCCGACACCGCAGAAGATAGCCTCCACCTTGGCCATGTTAACCTGGCCAAACAATTCATTTCCAATGGTTCCCTGACCAGCGATAACGTAGGGATCGTCGAAGGGAGGGATGTTGATAAGACCATCTTGCACCTCTCTTCTCGCGCACTCCTCCTTGGCCGCATCGAAATCAGCGCCATGCAACACAACATGGCCGCCCAAACGAGCAACATTCAAGTGCTTGATACTAGGAGTCGCTTCAGGCATGACAATGGTCGCAGGGATCTTGAGCTTACGTGCCGAAAAAGCGACACCCTGGGCGTGGTTACCGGCAGAACAGCACACAACACCCTTCCAGCTCTTCTTTGGGTCGAGATGGGCCATCTTGTTGTAAGCGCCGCGCAGCTTGAAGCTGAATACGGGTTGCTCGTCTTCACGCTTGAGGAGGACATTGCATTCGAGTCGGTTGCTGAGGTTGATAGCGTGTGTGAGGGGAGTGACCTTGCAGGCCTCGTAGACTCGGGATGTGGCGCTGGCGATAAGACGAAGGTACTGAGACTGTCAGCTTCGCAATTGAGATTCGTTGACGCGATACTATACTCACATCTGGGTATCCTGTAGGAAGGAGATACTCGTCAGGCACAATCTCCTTAATACGCGCCCGCTTCTCCTCAGACGGTGTAGACGGATTGGCGCTGTACTCTGTCAACGCCATTCCGGTCATCGGCGTGTGCGGCCGAGAATGAGAGTCGCCGTTTGTGCCATTGGTAGTGCCGTTCACGGCGCCGTTCGCAGGCACCGCAACGATGGGATCGTGAGCTGAGGGCATCGTAAGGGAATGTGTGAAGAGAATATGTGAAGAAGAAAAAAAAGGAACAAAGGTTGGAGTGAGGAAAAGGTAAATAGTATTTAGTCCTTCTTCTCTAGTCACCGCCGAACGACCGGACCTGAATTTTTGTTGAACACCAGCTGTGAGTCAATTGGCACAGGGGTGACGTAGAATTGTGGGGTGCTCACAGCGAGATAAGAAGTATATGGCGGGTGCGGATGTTGCTTGGGCGGACCCACCGAGTCCGTTGGAGGCCGATCTAACGCCGATTGTCGTGCCATGTTCTACAGTGAAATTGCTCAGAATTGAGCAGGTAAAATGGACAATGGCCTGATTTATTGAAGTTAGAGACGTCAGATAGAAGAGTCACTGGTAAAGACCCTGAAATACCGCGTACAATTCAGTGAATGTTTATCCCCAATGGAGGGGCTAGAATACAGCCCGTGGGGTTCGACATCGGAGGTTGTACCTGTTCCACCACCAACCACAGCTCTTGTATTTGTCTCTATTTCAGGGCGTGCCCTGCGTGTTAGTGAAAGGGCGCTTTGGACAATGCGATGGTCTTATAATGCGAAAAGTCGTTTATTTATCGTATTTTATATGTATCGGATATCGTTCTAATCATGGTGTTCATATTCCAACTCCAACTCCTAAAGCATTCCCTCCCATACTGTTACTTCCTCACCACATCGTCGTATGCAGGCGGTGCGTCCTTTTCGACGTGTTGTTGGTTCATGGCATCCAGCTCATAGACACCATTGTTAGGCTCCTCATGAAATTCCCTTGTCTCACGAACATTCTGACTTGAGCTGCTACCAATCATGCCAACCTTCTGTGCTCCTGACTTGACCATGGCAACACCCGCTTGGCGTCTCTCGGCTCGTTGATAATCCCTCTCTGCTCGCTGTTCGGCTCGGAGTTGCATACGTTCAGCACGTTGCATCTTTTTCTGATATCGACGCTCCGTCTTGCGTTGGTGACATGAAGATCGACCACTGTTAAAGGCCATATAGTCGGGGTTGGGACCAATGAGTTGAGGTTGTTGGACGAGATAGGTTTGTTGCTTTCGACTTCCGCAGCATCCAGTTGAGCGAGGCTGTTTGGAGTCTGTGGCGCTCATAATAGCACAGATTGCAAGACCGATGAGACCCATGATGAGTGTAATTGGGGATGAAGAGTATTGTGTGATTAAGTGTTTCGTTTGATTGTAAAGTCTGTGATGTAGGGTAGTTGTCTTGAATGTATAAGATGTCTGTTTGATGATGAGAATATTCTTTCTCCTACAACGAACCATGGCTTCTTATAACTTTAAGATATTGCTCCCTCGCAATTGAAGCCATTCCCGAATTGTAGATTCATTCGAAATTCCACGGCGCAGCTTCTAATGCGAATGCGCAGCCACCGCTGACGTACTAACAGATCGAATGAATCTCCAAACAAGGCTTAGCGTCATCTTCGTGATGGTTGTCACAACCAATCTAGTGTCGCCTATCTGCTACATAGTATTCGCACTCGCTTCTGGGAAGCCGATTTGCCGTTTTCCTCAATCGGAATGCGACCATGTTAGCTTCATGTTTTGTCACTTTGCTCGTGTATCATGACATAGGATGATCTCGATGCACGAGATTTCAGATCGGAGAAGGGCATTAATCACTCATCATCCAGAGGTACTCTGAAAGGTTACGAACGCAAATACGTTCAGATCGTCATCGTTCTATCGCAGTCTATGCAGTCTACTCTATAAACGCATTTTTATCAGTCATAAACATGAAATCGTCATCGTTCAAATGATTGAGAAAGCTCCCAATATGCTCTAAGCAGCGCAATTCCTCCAACCTGTGTCTCAACAGTCCGCCCCCGGCCCCGTTCATTGGGATCCTGTCCCTTCATCTTCACCTCTCGAGGTGAATGTCTTCCGTCGCGAGGTACAAGGTCCTCCCCAACACTGTCCATAACATGCTGGTCAGACTTCGGCCCTGAGAGTGACCAGTGTCCTGTACCTGGAGTCCATCGGTGAAGTCCACCCCAAGTCTCGTCATCAGGCGTTCCTTGGTTGCGGTAGTCGGTTGCGTTCTCTGCGGCGTGGTCGATACCGTCGGTATCCAGTGTTGGGAGAGCACCATAGGTGCCAGCTCCCCACCACATGCCAAAAAGGCCATCGTCATTGCGAGTCTTCAGAGCTGCATGGGCGTTATGTTTGACCCAGCCCAAGTATGACTGGCATGCATCTGCGTGAATGCCTTTCACACGTCGGTATCCACGGGGATCGATTGTTCTGCCCTGCTTGGCGACTAGAGGTTCAAGAGGACTACAGAATGCTGTGAAGTGATGGAAGAAGATGCCCTTGAAAGTCTGGCCGTCCTGGGAGCAGGTGCTACTAGCATCGCACTGCTCTTCCAGGATACCTCCTCGGCCAAGTCCATACCATGAAGGCAACTGACCGGGACCCAAGTGTTTCAGATCATCGACAGGCTTATTCTCCTTCAGATTCCATCCTGTAGCTCTGATGACGGACTGGATCAGACGATGCCCATCTTCCAGATACGATGCGCTTCCACTGACAGACCACAGACCTCGTTGGCCTGTCAGCAAGACACCTTGGTTGTACGTGTACACCATCTCGTCTCGAAGATCGCAATTCGTGTTACCGGGCTTGGTGCTATCGATGTGATATCCATCCACAAATAGACCCAGGGAGTTGGTCATGTTGACATCGATGAGCCACTTGTACCCTCGCATGGCGGCCTCCAGATGTGCAGGGTCGTTACCCGGGAATGCAGCACTGTTCAGCCATGGTGCAGTGAAGTTGTCACCAGGAAAGTGCTCGTACATGGAGATCGAGGCGGCCACCCATAGCTCATTCGTGATGGCGTTTTTGTATGGGTTCAAGCGAGGATTCCAGACCATGCCTCCATTGCAGAACTTTGTCTCCCACCCGTGAGTTGCCAGGTTCCAGAAGATGCGAGAGCGGTGCGCAAAAGATGAGAACCAGTTGTAGCCCTGCCATGGCATAGATTCGATGACTTCCCTCAAATTACTTTTCTCAGAAACTCCCTCGGATTTTATCTTGGGGTAGTGAAGATCAGCGTGAGTTCTCACGAATTTGATGGCCTCGATCCAGCCAAGAGCGACCCATAATATGTCGTCGTAAGCCTGCATCAAATGTCAATAAGATAAAAAGCTTCGTTCCTCATAGGAGTCGACTTACCTGGCCTCTTATTGACAGCACATCTTGTCCAAAGTACGAACCCACAAGCTGCGCATAGAAAGTCGCGATGATGTTCTCTTTCACCCTCCAATCATCAATACCAGCAAGGTCGACCGAATCGATAGCCTTGGACAGAGTGGTGAGCATTCCAGCCACGACTGTTCCTGCAACAGCAGCAGTCCAGTCTATAGCAGATGGCCATGTTGCGTAATCCGGTTCAAAGAAGTGGTCTTGAAGAGCTGAAAGAGCACTGAGCGCATCCTCAAGAATCTGAGTGTCTGCTGGTGTAGTATCAGAGGGCTTCGAAGAGAAAGTCAAAAATGTTTCAGGAAGAGGACGGCAGTTGGCTGGTGGTTCGTTATAGAGAACGGGGCAGTACTCTTTGTGAGCGTCCTCACGGCTGGGTGCAGCTGATATGGGCTGGATGATGGTGAGCAAGCTGGCGATACCAGCGATGATTCTGAGCCAGGCCATAGCAGCTACAATAGGCGGTTCTAGTACCTAAAACCAAGATTTTGAGTTGTGTCTGCGATAGATGAAGAAGAAAAAAAGTCCTCCGATCAAGCCTCGTAATGCTCATGGAATAGAGTTGCCCATCTCATGAATTGTGGCTATGCGATTTCGGAGTATATCAAGGAATGAGATAAGCTATGTTCAGAAAGGCCAATGCAGTCTCCCAAGGAGAAGGAAGAACCGAGTGAAATACGTGTACGGAGAAAAGAAAGAAGAAAAAAGACGCAGGAACTCGAGACGATGTCAAGTCAAGATCAAAGTTATCTCTATCAGACAGAGACTGACACTGACAGTGCAACACAACGGACGATCTGCCCCACCACGAAACGAAACGAGCAGGTCACAAGATTCTAGAACGATTTTGAATGACTAGAGGCTGAAGAGACGGTGAGAAAGGAAGGATTGAGGCTAATTGACAGGATATCACTCATATCTTGGCTCTGAGCTTGCTCGGCTTTGATCATGATCAGTCAACTTCTTGTTGAATAAGTGTGTATCACTTCTCATGATGCAAGATAAGAGTTCGATGCGCAATTACACTGTCACAGAAAATACTACCATACGAAGAAGCAAGAACCCGATGACAAGGTTGAGTAGAATTACCGAATTGTCAAATATCGATAATTTCAAGCTGGTTGTAGGCAATCTTCAAGTCTTTACTCATATCAAACTCTAGGTTAACCTCATGCAAGAAAACGTCCTGTAACCTAAAACTTGACGCGCTGTGCACCTGCAGCATCGTTAACCCAAAACGGCCCCGCGATGGAAGACAGGGCTTTCGTTCGACAGTTGGGTTCATCCAATCACATAACGCGCTGATTGCCTTAGCGGCTCTAACAGCGTGAATCCCAACCTCGAGTGGCTGGTATCAGTTGCGGGAGTGGGTCTCGGGGCGCTTTGTTTACTTTCGCCCAAAAACAGTCAAGACCCCGGCCTCTTGTTTCCTGACTCTAAACACAGCTTCATAGGTACTTCTACCTCAGCAGGCCTCTCTTTCTCTCCACCAAAACATTGTCACTCTTCTATTCCTACATCTTCGTATTGGGCATCTTCTCTTCTTCACGTCGCGTTCTGCCTAACAGATGTATCCCACATACAAGTCGACATAGTATTGACTACTTCCCAAACCCCTGACCAAACGAACACGCCGTTTTCCCATAGCTATACGCGCCACGGGTGCTATAGCATCCTCGCCTAACATCGTCTAATTTCCAAGCTCTTCACCAAATACAAATACACGCCCACAGCGTGTGAGAAGGAGCTATGGAGGTCGACGCCGCAAGCAGATATCGATCCCGCATTCTTAGAGAAATGAAAGCAAACCGCGACAACCCTTTCAACTCACCACCCTCATCAACTGGTTCACACGGCACCGTCAGCCCTACGCTATCTTCAGTCTTCTCCGACCCAGACGGCGAGTCCACAAGAAGACTTAACGAGGATATTGCTCGCGTCACTGCGCCTCGCAACCTCCCCGTCAATTGGGAGGCTGCCCATCGCAAGTGGCCTGAGTTCTTTGGCATGCCCAAGACCCGCGAGGTGCCTGTCTATGACGATAACACTGACACTCGGCCTATGAGTGCTGAGTCCAAGGAGAACAAGCCTCCTGCCTCTGGAATCAAGTTCGCCATTGACGACATCACACAAGACACCTGGCAAGGTTCCGCTAGAACGCGTGCTGAGATGCAGCCTCGCGTCGATAACGAGTCCGACCTGTCTTCGATCCTCTCCAAGTCTCCTAACCGAGCCCTTTCTTACCACTCTTGGAACAAGAACGCACACAACCCTAGCCCATTGTCCAAGGTCCACAACCGAACCTCATCCGAATCAATGGCCGCACAAAAACAACAACGGCGAGAGACCATCTCCGAGGCATTTGACCGCCTACGCAGCAGTGCAAAGAGCCCCGAGCTTCGAGATCAAAATCAGCAAAACAAATCTTCACCACAAATGTCTTCAGCCAAGTCCAGCTTGACCGCTGTTCCTCCTTCACCCGCCTCCATTGCCAGCCCTGCACACAACGAAAGCAACGCTCGCTCTTTCTTCATGCCTGACATCTCACATCTTGGTGACTTTGTCGATGGCACTCTTCGATTCAGTGGCTCTATGCGGAATGGTGTTCCCATTTTTGTCAAGAATGGCAGAGTTCATGACCGTTATGAGAAGCCATCGCTTTCGGCCCATGCCGAAGTTGATGAAGTTGAGGTGCCAGAAGATGAAGAGAAGATCTTTGTTTCGATGGATATGATCCGCGAAGAAATCATCTCTCTCCAAGAGCACTATGATAAGGTTCACGAGTATGCCGAGAACCTGCAGCAACAGGTTGAGCAATTGGAGGCTCAACTCAAGTCACGAAAGTCGTATGACGATGACTATGATTCTGCTGGGGCCAACGAGAAACTGATGGCTCAAAAGAACCGTAAGTCCCTGATCATGGTATTCTAAGCGCGCTACTGACTCATTCTAGGTCTGGAAGTTGAGGTTTCCACTCTCCAATCTCGCTTGGAGCAAGCCTCGCGCAAGATCAGCTTGAATGAGATTGAAAACGACTCTTTGGCTCAAGAACGGGACCGCGCAGTGAGGAAGCTACAGGAGGCTTGTGAGGATATCAACAAGCTCACTCGCAAGCTGAGCACGAAACAGAAGGAATTGGAAACAACACACAAGCAGCTCGAGTCGACGGAGCAAATTCGTAACGAGAACGACACCCTCCGACGAGATCTCATGTCTCTGAAACACGGCCGTGATTCGTTGAACCTTGAGAACAAGTCCCTCTCTGCTGCCAATGATACTCTACGAAAGGAGCATGAGACTATGAAGGAGGAAATTGAGTCCCTGCGATCCGACAACAACACAGTCAGACGTGAAAACCAGTCCTTGATTGGCGAGAACCGTTCACTACGAACCACAAACAAGACTCTCACGGATGAGAACGAGGAGCTCCGCGAAAACCTTGACGGACTTCAACATGAGCTTGACGCAGCGAGGGAAGAGGTTGAAGCGCTTCAACAAGAACTCCAGAATGTGTCTCAGGAGAAGTCTACGCTTGGCGACGATAACGCAAGCCTGGTGCGACACAACGAAAAGTACTTTGAGGAGAACAAGGTTCTTCGACGTGAGAATTCGGGCTTTGAGCGAAGCATTCATGATCTTCACGACGAGAACGTGAAACTCAAGGATGAGGTTGACTTCCTCAAGCAGCAGTTGGAGTCTTTCCGCCCAGTGCCCAAGGAGGACTTTTCTGCCCGTCTCGATGATGAGACAGAGGAGAACATGACATCGGCCTTCTTCATTCCTGATATCACCATCAACAGCAACACTGGCGACGTTGATACTGCCGAGAACGCCCAAGCTACTGAGACCAAGGAGATTACCGAGCCAATCGAGGATAGCGGCAGATTGCCAACAATTCCTGATCTCACCGAAGAGGAGACTCGTACACATACTAAGCGTGACATCACGTCCCAAAGCGAGACCAGGCATTCTCAGAGCAAGAGCAAGACTTCCAAGTCTGGCAATCAACAAAAGGTTGCTTTCTCGATCCCTGGCAAGTCTTCTAAGAAGAGCAGCTCCAATGTCGCAAACCAGGGCAGCAAACGCCGAACCACTTCCGATTCCAAGAGACGTAGCTCTATGAAGGGCATTGCAACATATGATATGGACACGCTGGAGGATAACGATGAGACTACTGGTCTTCAATCAGTTGAGAATGCCACACAGGATAATTCGACCCAGCTGAGCGTCGTGCCTAAGGCGCGTAAGGAGGCCAAGAGTACTGGGCAGAAGGAGTCGAATACTCAGAATACTACGGTGCACAGTCAGAGGTCGCAGCACACTCGATCCCACTCCCGATCGTTACGCAAGCAGATTACAACCGACATCACCTCTGCTAGCATCAAGAGCGTTGACAAGGATACGTGCCCTGTCCTCTCCAGTGATGCCAAGAGAGTGCTTGATGACCTGTGCGAGCATGAATGCCGTAACTGCACTGTCTGCAGCCGAATCACATCTCACCGTAACATCTTCACTTCCGCCGATATCGCCGCCGGCAAGAAGCGTGTTACTGTGCCACGACCAGTCCCTGTCACCGATCGTGACTTGTCAGTAGAGGACCCTACCATGCGGCCTACTCAGCACCCTGGCCATGCTCTTGCTGTGGTTATCAAGGGCTTGGAGGATGAATCTCATCACCTCCAGCTTGAGCTCACCCGCATTCAGGCGCAGTACAATGGCCGCGATAAAGCCTTGGGTCGCCGTGAGCGTCTCAACCTTGCTGAGACCATTCGTACAACTCTCAAGCGACTTGAGGCAAAGAACGATCAGATCTACAGCCTCTATGATGTTCTTGAGGGTCAGAAGGCCGCCGGCCAGGCTATGTCAGAGGAGGAGATTGAGATGACTGTTCTGAACATCACAGGCATGACTGTCCGTGATGTCACTAGTAACAGTGAACTTACCTGGGAGGGTGTTCCTGAGTTATAATCAATTGTTGGCATGATGTGAAGCGTTTTGGGGGTTGCAGAATTTGAGATCAATCATGGAAAAAGGCGTTTTTGGCCACGCAAAGGACTTTGTGATCAGAGGTACCGACCATCGCGGGTTAGATGGCATTACTTGGGGAGTTTGGAATTATTAGGGTCTTTCGATCAGTGTATTGTGGTTTTTTGTACAAACATGTATGACTCGCTAGTCTTTGGCGAGAATGACTATGAAAGCATCTTTGAGTTGAATCACTTATATCCCATTGCGCACTTGTTTGATTAATCTTTTCACAGCCACAGTGAAGTTGAACAGAAAAGGTATCCTCGATTCAGGTCTTTAACAAGTAAGAAATTACATCCGTTTTTTGCACACCATCCCAGAAAAAAACAAGTACTTATATCTACTCTTCCTCATCCTCTTCGTCATCGCTATCAGCAGCGCCGTTCTCACCGTCCATCTCCTCGTCTTCATCCTCGTCCTCGTCGCCTTCACTGTCATCCTCCACTTGATCTTCCAGGTCAGCCTTCTCATCCTGTCGTCTCTTACGGTCGTCCTCTCTCCTGGCCTCTTCGAGCAACTTGGCACGCTCAGCACGAGCCTTTCGCTGTCCCACGACATAAGCACCAAGAGGTGTCTTGGCGAGGTCAAAGTCACGCAAGAAAGCCTCAACCTGAGTGCGGTCCCTGGGGGCGAAGTCAACCTTTGCGCGCTTCTCCTCAATGAACTTGCCGTTGGCCTCAAGCTTCTGCACCAGGAGAATGACTTGGGTAGCGAGCTTGACGTTCTTGTTGCCTGTGTTCTTGTTACGGGCTTGCTTGAGCCAGCGCTTCAGTTGGATGATGACGGGGAGAGCGAGCTCGGGGAAGGCGATGCTTGTGGCCCACAGGAAGAAGTACTCGCCAAGAAGCTCAACGAGTTGCTCGCCGACACCGTCTTGGAAGACACGGGTTCGGAGGTATGACTTGGGAGCCTTGTAAGATGTGGCAAAGTCGAAGGGCTTGAGGGATGCGGCTTTGGGGGCCTTCTTCATCTCAGCTGAAGTAAGGACCTCGAGAAGGGGAGAGGCGAGAGGGATGTAAGTTCCGGTGGCGCGGGAGAGTCGGAGCAGGGAGCGGATTAGGTGGAAGCGGAAGGGGAAGTAGATGGCGGTGGGGATGAGACGCATGGCTCCGAGCGTAACTTGAACAAGGGGATAGATAAGGAGCTTGAGCTGACTCTCCTTTCCAGCCTCGGCCTCCTTCAGGGGACTGCAGTGCTCAGCGAGAACGCAGGACCAGAAGTCAAGCGAGTGTGTGTATTGCCAGTTGTAGACGATTCGGAACGCATCATTCTTGTTGTGTACGATGCTGTTTCGTAGGTGGATAGCGAGTTGTCGGATGAAAGAGAAAGCAGTTGTGTAGCCAACCGACTGATCAATACCCCAAAGCTCAGCAGCAGAGTTCTTCATGAGGTTAATGCCCTGAAGGGTGTTGGCATTTGTGACACGGCAGCCCTGGATGAGGCCTTGGTAAACAGCCTTGAGAACCGTCTCGCGAATACCCTTGTCACCGATAACGACGAGACGTCGCAGGACGAGGAATGCTGTGAGCTTTGTCGTCTCAGAACTGGCAGGCTGAGCCCAGAAGTTGACGACGGATTTGGCAAGGGCCTTGACGAGCTTCTTGAAGGAGAGGAGGTAAGGGAGAATAGGGGTGATGGAGGAGAGTGTGAGCTTGAGGGTCTTGTCGTCGGAGAGAGTGCTCAACAGGTGCATAATAGACGAGGTGTATGTCTTGAGCAGCAGAGACAATGTGTGGAACTTTCTTGACTCGGTCTGAACGTGGACTTTGCCAGAGGCTGACTCCTTGACGGGGAGATGGTGGTTCATAACCGTGGGGATCTCCTTGAGGGCGAGGAGAAGAATGTCGTTGAAGACCTCGGGACTGTTGATAGCATATCGCTGCTGAGACTCCCCTTCATCATCCTCGTTCAAGTGCGCAGCGCATCGGAAAGCCAGAACAACCTGTCGGGCCGCCCGTAAAGAGTTCTTCTCAGCCATAGCCTTCCTCCACGAGGCAACAAGCTCACGGGTCAACTCGTTCCCTTGCGCGACGGCCTCAGCCTTGGCCTCCTTCTCCTTCTTCCGCTTCTTCTTGGGCTGCTCCTCTTCTTGTTCTGACTCGTCGTCGCCACTAAGCGCATCTACCTCTGCGAGGTCGGCGTTGTCATCAAAGTCGAGAGCCTCGGGGTCGTTCTCCTTGAGGAACTTGTAGAATTCGGGATCATTCTCGGCGAGCTTCTCCATGGTCTCCTTGCTCATGCCAACATCGTCCTCGGCGTCGTCGCCATCATTGTCGTCGCTGTCGGCCGCGATGGGCTGCGCGCCAATTGAGTCGTCAGAGTCGCTGGTTTCGTTATCCTCGGCGGCGGCACCGTTCCTCTTTCGCTTTCCAAGCTTGCCGGCCTTCTTATCCTTGCTGTCGATAATATCGTCGAAACCGCCCGAGAAGAACTCATCGACACTCATATCGTTGACCTTCTTGCCCTTGGCGCTGGGCTTCTTGACCTCTCCGTCCTCTCCATCCTTGGAGCCCTTGTGAAACTCTGCATCTTTTGACTTTCTAGCCTTCTTCTTATCCTGCATCTGATGTCTCTGCTTGATTTTGGCGCCTGCTTTCCGCTTGTCGAGAACACCTGTGAGATGTCTCTTCTCGAACTTCTTGGTCGCCTTGAGGTTCTTCTTGCCTGGCGCCATTTTGGAAAACTGTGAAGCGCCTCGGCTGGTGAAGAATTCAAACTTTTAGGGATTGGGTAGTTTTTGTTTGCAAGTTTTAGATGGGTCTCGTAGAGGCTCTCGCAACCAAACCAAAAACCAAAAATTTTGCTGCACGCTTATCGATAAGAGATGGTGGACGTAAACGTCAGGCGGTGTGGGGATTCTGCCGCTCCCCTACGTAACATGCAGCCATGTCTAGTAGGCATCCCACTTGGAGCTTTCTCTCATTGCGCCGTATTACTGGTATTCCATTATAGGCATTGATCAAGCCAATGCCTCTTTCACAATGATCCCAAGACAAGGCTACGCGCCAACTCCTCATAGCTATGTACCCAATACAAGTCTTTCAGCAAGTATAAATCTCGACGAGGTATGCTTCATCTTGCTTCGAGCTGTTCCATTACCGTAGCTAACCGCCAAGTGTAGGAAGTCAAGCTCACCAACACCCGTGCCGAGCGCGACCTTCAAGAATCCCTCGCCGAACTCTTCAGCATTATAATAACTCTCGATGAACTCGAAAAAGCCTTTTTAAAAGATGCTGTCCCTGAAGCAGAGTATACTGAGATCTGCGAGCGATCGTTAAGGCAGTATAAGGCGCTGCTGGCTGATGAGACGATCGCGAGGGAGTTTGGAGATCTTGAGGAATTCAAGGCCAAGTGGGATGTATGACGCTCTATGCTATCCCGACAGCTCCTATTAACCCAGAACTGATAATTGAATAGCTCGAAGCCCCTCGCGCAACCGAGCGCATTCGTGTAGGAATGCCCTCAACGACCATCGATCGAGCCCCCTCGGCACAAACTCCCGCCCCCGCCGCAGCCAACAACACAAGCGGTGTTCTCATTCTCGAAGCCACCCAAGAATTCATCACCTTTCTCGATGCCGTTAAGCTCGGTCTCCTTTCCAAGGATCAACTACACCCTCTTCTTTCCGACGTCATCCAATCGGTGAACCGCGTCACGGACAAAGACTTTGAGAACCGCGGCAAGATCGTGCAATGGCTTATCACGCTCAACCAGATGAGAGCGACTGATGAGTTGAGTGAGGGCCAGGCGCGCGAGCTGGAGCTGGATATTCAGCAGGCGTACCAGGGATTCAGAAGGACGTTGACATGATGTGCTGTGACCTGATGATTTTGTATATATCCTTGTTTTGAGCGAAGATGCTTGCGCCAATGCCTGTCCGCATGGTTATTAGAAGTGGTGTGCTTTCTCTATATACCCACAGCGATCATCCTCATGATCCATGGTCCATTATACCAAGAACGTCCAAAAGCTGGGATAGACGAATTCCGACTCAAAAATCCTTCTGACCTGTTCTAGCACGAATCTCTCGACTTTGCCCACGTTCTTTAAGCTCTGCTTTCCGCCAACCCGTTCTCCAATCTCGCTCTCCACGCGAATCTCTTGTAGAAGTCCCCCAAATCGTGGTTTGTGATGTTCATTCTTGGCATCTGCTGTAGAAGTGCTCGAACCCCCCTCTTCTTTAGTATCGTCGGGTCCAACAGCTGCGAGCGCATCATCTGGACCGAGGAAGCAAAAGTGTACTCGCTTGCGAATATGCGCCAATACTCCCACGCCATCAAACGTCAAGCCTGTAATGTTGAGTTTTAAAGGAATACCCACAAAACTTGGCATGGGATAGTCGAGTAGGATCTCCGCAGTGAGGTTCAAGCGTATGTCACCATTGTAGCGTATCCTAAAGACGGCTTGCACGTCCTCAACACGAGGTTCTCTTGGCCGCCGCCCTGCTTCTTCTTCTCCCTCCTCTTCATTGTCGTCTTCAATCGCCGAGCCGCCAAGATGTGTATCTCTCGTTGGCGGCCGCGACGCCTCCACTGACGTAGGCGCCAGCGTAGAGACGCTTCCCTTCTCACGCAGACTCTGCAGCGGGTCAAGGCTGGACTTGAAGTTATCAACAGAAGCCAGGCTGCTCTGTGATGGGTTCCGTGTGTGACTTGGGGCTCCCCATTCGCGTGCTGGTGTTCCCGGGACGCTCATCCAGTTAGTATGATGCGCACTTGCAACAGCCGCCAAAGGCGTATGTGTGCCTGTTCCAAGATGACTCTGGAAGTAACCCAATCCCGATCCTCCTAGAATTCCTGGCGTTGAAGTTCCTAGGAACGGACTTCCCAAATCATGGCCCATCATCTCATTCCTTAATATCTCGCTCCTCAGTCCACCACCTCTCCTCGTTGATCCTCCCCACGGTGTAGGTCCAGGCCTCATCCTTGTTGGCTCTGGGGGCGGAGGAGGTGATGGCTCTTCTTCGCTGTCCTCTTCATCATCGTCCAGATCCTCTTCGTAGAAATCAGGTAGAGGATCTGTAATGTCCTTGAGCTCAAGCTGTGGAGGGATGGTCCCAAAGTCGAAACCGTGGACGTTTACTGAGCGAATGAATTTTGGTAACGGAACTGTCTGGAATTTCTCATGGACGAATTCCCGTATGCGCTCAGCGAGGGCGTCGCCATCGGGGCCGCTAGTGAGCGTCTCCCAGTTCAGGTCAATCGACATTATCTTATATCTCAGTTGTTGTTGATGTCAAAATTGAGTGCACTTTGGGTATGAGAGTAGGAAGTGGATGACATGACGGAAGTAGCTCCTAGGGCCTGATATGACAGGTTTCAGTGGCTTACAGGTGCTATAGGCCTAAGATGGCGCCCTGAACATACCCAGTGGGGCCTAAGCCGACACCATCACTCAAGCTGTCTAGACAATCCATCACGATACAGCCATTGAGCTTAGCATTTCTTAAGGGGCATACAACAGTAGCCATACTCTATTGATTTGTGCATGTCTTGTATCCACATCATGCAAAGCCTCCTGAGTTGTAAGCAAGGCCATCCTTTCCGTGTCCCCTTGAATGAATGCTCTGGTAAATGATCCCAATAACAACGCTGATGCGTGCTTGTACATAAAACAAAAATACAGTTCTTTTACGTTTATACTGGCTGTTGCGAACCATGCGTCTTTTTCTTCGTTTATCTCATTCGCATCATACATAAAAATTCATACGCTCAGCGGAGCAACTCGGGCTCTTCGAACCTAGCGCGCCCATAGTAATGCGGATACTGAGGGTTGTTGAATAGATGCCAGCAGTTGGGCGCTTGCAAGATGTACCTGATCACAAGTTAGTATACGAACACCTATATCCATCCTGTCTTGTACATACCTGGCCATTGCCTCTCGGAAACGGGACTTGTATTCCTTGGGACTGGTTACGGTAGGTCGATTGCGGCCACCACCTGCAAATCCACGGTCCTTGATCCAACTCTCGAGCTTCTTGTCCCAAGTGTAGGTGCGGATACAGTCAATGATGCCAACCACGAGTTCCTTGCGAGCTTCGTCAACGGCAATCATGAGTGAATAGTCCATCACATTCTGTCTTGCCAAGAAAAGTGTATCGTTCCAGACGGAAGCGCGTAGGAGCTTCTTGGAATGCTCTCGTGCAAAGAGGGGTGACTCATAAATGTACTCAACCATGTTTTCGTCAAGGAGAACCTCATTTTGCTCCCCTGTTGACTGGATCTTGCGGTTTCGCATTGAACCTTTGAGGTCAAAAATTCTTGTTGCTGACCGGTCGTAGAAGAGGTTTTCAGTGATAAGGAGATCCAGCTTGATGTCAGTTCCTGTTGCAGGGTTCTTGATGAACACCTGGAAGAAGCCTAGCATCTTTGCGATGACAGATGGGAGATCATGAAACAGTGCCTCGGCCATAATGTTGAAGTATCCAGGCGCAAATCGCAGGAAAGCCGAAGTCTCGATAGGTGAGAGTGACTGGGGATTGTTAGTCGATCTTGACTCGAAGCGAGAATCTACACAAACTTACCTTGAGAACGAGGCGATCATCCAACGTCTTCAAGAAAACGGACTTAGTCTTGCCTCCCTTCGAATCCCACTTCAGGCATCGCGAAAGAGACTCGACAATACGTTCTGCAACACCACACTTCCTCCTGAGTGCATCAAACTGCTCTGCATAGAAGATCTTGCAGGTCATGGTAGCAGAGCCTTCTCGGAATTGGTACTTAAGATGGGTCCCTGTGACGCGAAGAAGACTCTTTTCCATGTCCGTTTCCGACACCATCCAGTCGGTACCATCTGAAGGCAGTGACTTGGGCTCGGCATCCCCGCCACCCTCAACTTCGCGCTGCATAACCTCCTGTGCTTCTCGTCGAATGTTCGCCAGCTTACCCTTGTAATCTTCGCTGTTGAGAGCAAGTGCAATGACTGAGCTTGGCTCATCCTCTCGTACGATGATGTCTGAATCAACAAAGATATGGTCGCTGGGATTGACCGGATATTCGAGCTGGTGCCAGCCGCTTGCACCCCGTTCAGCCCAGAAGTTGGTGAGATACTTCATCAAGCTGGTCTTTTGATGCTTGGGCAACTCCAGTGGAATGTCGCTTGCATCAACGGAATCAGCAATCTCTTTGATGTCGTGCAAGTACTCATCTGGTACCGAGTGTTCGAGATCAGTGGTACGTTCTTCGTCATCTGAAAATGTCTGACTGGTATTTGCAATGGTGTGGTCGTCATTCTCTTCCTTTTCTTCCTTCTCCGTTATATCTTCTCCTTCTCCATGGTCTGCCTTGTCTCCGCGCTCTTGACATGGCTCTTCACCTCCCACTTGTTGACTTGGGTTTCCGTGCTGTTGTTCCTCCATGCTCGCAGGTGGCTCAGCAGGAGTCAATGGCTCAATGACCGACTCTGGCTTATGGTGCGAATCCGACCTTCGTGAAGAAATACTGCCAGCACGTTTACTGGCTTCGCGTTCAGCAATACTTTCCGATGGAGGGCTTGGTTCGTCAAAAGCGTCGTTTACATCGTCATAGACCTCAACAATGGCTTTCGTAGTCGTTCTCGGAAGCATAGCTCGAGGTTGGCGCATGCTCGCAGCACGCTTCTTGCGGTCTCGGATACGCTCTTTCTCGAATTCTCGACTAAGCTGCTCAAAGTGTCTCGCCAGTGTTGAAACCTTCGACTCTCTCTTCTTATGCACGAATCGCGGAATTCCTGATGCGGTCGCTTTGCCTCTATCCTTCAAATTTCTCAACCCTAGGCGATCTGAGAGCTTCTTATCCACTCTGATCGACCCCTCGGTTGTTGACTCGGACCCCATGCTGTCAGGAGGATTTGTCTTAGTTTCCTTAATGCCAAGACCCTTGCCGATTCCTGACTGCGTCCTAGACAGTGTACGAACGGGATGGGAGGTTGCTCTAACCATTGGAGGCGAAACCGCTTGCCCAGACTTACGAGAAGGCCCGCGCTCGTTTGTGGGAGTAGGGACCGCAGATGGACCTGCTTGATAGCCCTGTCCTCGCCTCATCTGGTCAACTTTATCCGATAGCGATGGAGCCGGCGAAGGGAGCGCTTCGAGAGGAGATGGGAGTGGCTCGGTGGGCTCGGTGGACTCAGCACCAGACTCAGCGGGCTCAGTTGGCTCATTGGGTTCAGTGGTCTTAGTAGGTTCAAGGGGGACCAAGTCAAAAGCCCCGCCCGATGCCTTTGGTGTTTGTTCAGGATCGGCAATGGGGGTCTCTTGATCATCTTGGGCTTCTTGGGCTTCTTGGGCTTCTGATGCCTCGTCGCCTTGAGACAGCTCAGGAGGAGGATGAGATGGTGTTGAGGGCGTGCGCGCTAGATCCAATGGTTCGACTCTTTCAATGGCCCCTTCTGCAGGGATTTCAACCTTACCATCTTCATCGGGAACGTCCTTATCATCGACAGGCTTTGATGAAGCGACACTAGCCTCCATACTGGTGTTGTCGGTGTAGTCCGTTGGTTGGGTGCTCTTCCCTTCTTCTTCCGTGAAAGTTTGAGACGGCCGTTCTTCGCTATCAACAGTTGATGGCGTGCCTTCGTTCGAAACTAGCGACTCCTTTGACTCATTGTCTGTAAACATCTTCTTCAATTGCATGATGGTTAACTGGCGCATATCTTTGTCACTGAGGAAATCAGCTTCAAATTTGGTAAATGCTTGATCCCATTCCCCAGCTTTCTCGAGCATCTCTCGGACGATACTGTTGAAAGGAACCACTTCGTAGTACTTCGAGTTGACGTAAATATCTTGCAATCTCTTGACGATGATTGGGAGATCTTCTTTTGCTTTAGCAGTCAAACGATCGACTTCAGATTTGCACAGGTCTGCCTTATCAGGCAAGACACTGTCAATTCTGATGCACATTAGCCTCGATCTGACCGAGGCCATGAACTTGGCCCATCTCTCTTCCATTTTGACAAAGATCTCATTCTTAAGCTTCAAATCATTGGTCACTTTCCAGGTGATTCTTGCTCGTGGCACAACGATCTCCAATAGATCGATGGGATCCCAATGAATGCGAATTCTTGCGTCTTGAAGGCTGAAGTACCGAACGTGGTCCCGGTGGTGGTCATGGGGACATTCATGCATGCCTTTCATCTTCAGTCCCCGGCCCCAAAAGAGGAGTTCCAAGTATTTGCCAAATGAGTATTTGTAGGTAGCTTCCGACATAGGTCTCTCTTCGGTATCCTTCTTACAAATCTTGCAGTAAGTCCACATTGTAATGCCATCATAGTCTGTCAGAGCAGAGTTGTTTGGCATGTTCTCGACAAAAACTGTAATTCGAAACTGGTCATGCACATAGGTCCTATGGTGTTCCAGCATCCTGCGTTCGCAGCCGTTGGAAGTGCAGACTTGGTTCATGGTGTAGGCAAGATCTTCGACGTATTGACCCAAGGTGCAATCAGGATCCATACCAGTGTCAATATGCTGCTCATCGTAAAAGTTGATGGCAACCAAAGAGGGTTCAGTACATGGGATCTTCGTCTCTGTACAGACAACGGAGTAAAGGACGACAATGTTCTGATGAGAATACGGATCGAAGAGATCGAGGTTGCCCTGGATGTACGTTTCCCACTGACGAGTTTGCGTTTGATAATTGTATAAGGCCTTGTCGTACTCTGCATCGTGAACAGCTCGAAGGATCTCCATAATCTGTCGTGGCGCCTTTTGGCCAATCGCTTCGACCATTTCGGGCTTGATTAGTTGGAACTTTTGAGGTTCTGATTTCTCTGAGTCTTTTTCTTCATAATAATCGTGGTTACGCAATCTGCGCAAGTAGAGCAATCTTCTCTCCTGCTCGCGCGTCTTCATTAGAAGGTAGGGTTGTGTGAACTTGACATAGGGCGAAGCAGAGAGAATCTTGGTTTCGTACTTGGCCACCATGTCACTATAGTAAGTTGGCATAGGGACATCGTCCGGAACTTGGCTGGTTTGATCCTCGGCAACAGGATCGGACTGCTCTTGAAGAGACATGAGACGTGTGCGTTCTTGGGTCAACTGGCCTGACTGGTTCAATGAGCCTGTGTCGTCGGTTTCAGTGATACTAGCGCTGTCCGCAGTTGTTTGAGAGGGCGGTTCACTATCTCCTGGCGGGTGATTAACCACAACAGCTGGGCCGTCTCTCGAGTTGTCAACACTATTGACACTTGTAGATCTCGCACTATCGCCCTGGAGCTGCATAGAGTTTGTCATGGAATCTCCACCTTCTGGAAGTTCGATCGACTCATCCCTCAAAAGGCTTGACTCAAGCTTCAGATTGTAGACAACATAAACCATAAACTCCATGATATGCTTCACCTTCGAGAGTACTGTGCTGTTGGCACCCCTCAGCGCAATCGTGCAGCCAAGCTCAGGAGTACAACCGGACAAGAAAATATATGATTTTTTGCGACCCGGGTAGTCATTATTCACAAACGTCCTAACCTCGAAGCTAGCGCATCGTCCAATCTGGACGGGCAATGCCAACATGTCAAGAGACGATATAATGTCGGTTTCAGCACATCGTGCAACTGCTTCAATAACCGTGTGCTTAACATTGTAGGCCACTGAAATGTTTGCGTCGGAAAGATACTGCAACGCCACACCGGAGATGCTCTTTTCAGCAAGAAGTACTTGAGGGCGGAGATTCGTGATTCTCTGGACCACAACCCGTAGAAATTCTTTTTCTTGCTCGATGACAGGTTGCAAGCTCATAAAGTGCTGTTGGTGCCGTTGGTACTCAATGGGAAATGTGACAAGCATTACTCGTGGATTGGTAATCCTGCGAGGCATACTCTTGAGGGCCAGGTTCTTGGTGAAAACTACACCAGAGATGTATGCTGTGTCACCAGGCTTGCCTCCTGGGATTCTCTTCAACTTGACATAATGTCGAATATCCATATCTTCTCCCTTTGCGACGTCCGGGTCAACGTCATCTGTTGCTCGCAACAGGATGGGAACAAGAGCCTTTTGCCAGGCCGGGGGATTCGAAATCTCTGCATCGTCTAGTAGCTGGTGTAGCAACTTATCAACGTGTCTCAAGCTGGATGAGTTGAGCTCGACTTTAGGGGCCTTCTTGTGTTGCAGCGAGTCACTCCTAGTGATCTGGTTTGCACTTTGGTGAGGCGTATCCAATGAGAAGAGCAGTTCTGAGGATTGAGAAGGGCCCTTGAACACGGCGGACTTTGGGCGCGGTGATGGCAAGTGATGCATACTGCCACTAACATTGCTAGTGTTCCGTCGCCTTGGTGGCCGACGATATCCGCCAAGACTTCCAGGCAGCTCATCGAGACCACCTCTACTCACGAAGCTCATACCGCTGATGCTCTTTTCGCCTGCCCTATGGCGATATTTTCTATTAGCATTTACGTATGGTGTAAGTTCTGACTTGTCATCACCAAGGCTTCCGGGTTGCAAGTCGCCTGTCATTGTGGTAAATAGGCTCATTTGTTCATCTTCACTTGACTCATCGGACATGTAGTCAGCCAGCTCCGGATCGATGATATTATCGTCATGGAAGGCAGGAAACTTTGGCTTCTTAGCGCTCTCATCATCAATGCCACGTCTGAAAGGCGCCCTTTCTTCCGGTGCAGGCTTGAAACGGTTTAAGAAGCCAGCATGTTTGGAGTGGTGTCGTTTATGGCCTGCAGAAGAATGAGGCCTCGCACTTAGGGATTTGAGAGACCGTGAAGAGCCTGGCCTGCTTAATTGTGGCGCATCGATCTCCAGAATGGCTGCAGTACGAGATTCTCCAAGGCGACGAGTTGCAGGTATAGCCATCATTGGTGTCGTCACAGGTCTTGACACAGGTCTCGAGTCTTCTGAACCTTCGGAGGCAACCCCAGATTCGTTATCTCTTGGCTTAGACTGACTCGCGTTGCTGGGGCTTTTCGCATGATTGGCGCCGAAGAATCTTGGCATGAACGATTGTTCATCTCCAGAGTCCTCTGAACCACTTCCATCAAAACGTCTGGTGATGACTTCGAGACATCGCTTACAGACGCGTAGCGAACCTTGCACACCGAACTTCTCGCCTGAGATTACAGTGGTGCATTTTGAATCGAAGATGCAGCCGCAGGTTCTGCAATGATGTTTTCTCCTGAATGCGCTGAATGGTGTCTGACAGAGGAAACACTCCTTGACAGTATCATCTTTCATCCAGAATTCCTTACTCAAAACCTGCTTCCGCATACGAGTGAGCTGTGCATTCACCTGTTCAGAGGCTTCTTCACTACTCGTGACAGTGCCGGGTATTCTGAAATCGCCCGAAGCCATCTTTTGTGGTTTGGGGTTATTAGAGAAGGAATCGTGGCAAACAGAATCATGGGCAGATGTGCTGACGCGGCTAGGCTCAGCGGTTCCCCTGTCCAATGAGGAATCCCTCGAGTTTTGGCCTCCAGGGGATCTCGAGCGACTGATTCGATCGATAACGGCAGGCTTCCTTCTTACGCTGTCGGGTGACAGTAAAGATGAGGTGACTGAAGGGCTGCGAAGACCTCGAGTCTGTAGAGAAGGCGTACGATGGTGTGTACTCCTGGGACTTGTCGGACTTTTGATACTTTCGTCGATACTTGAGGTGTCCTCACGTTTAGACCTGGGCGGAAGCTTACCATCTTTCATGTCATACAGACTGGCCGATGATTCAGCCGTCGTTAGATGCGCTTGCAAATCGGCTCGGCTGCTGATGCTCTTTCGGCTCGATCCGACGCCGCCACTGTCCTCAGTGCGGATGGTGGTATGGCTAGGATCTCTGTGTACCGTAACAGGAGCGATCGTAGGGTCAGCGGCGATAGAGCTGGGGGCCTTTTTGGAGAAGCTTTGACGGTTTGTAGGGTTGGACTTCTGGTTAGACATCAGGCTGATGCTCGACGGCTTGGATGACTGAGCTTGCGGTCGAGGTTCGATAGTACCACCACTTTGACTTGTAGATGCCCCATCATTAGGTAGAACCTGAGACGAGGAAGCGGATAGTGAGGCGCCGGTGTCGACTCGACTAAGCGAGCCGATAGAGGCCTTCGAGCCATGATTGGCAACAATCGAGGTTCTTTTGGAAGAGGGCTCTGACCTTTCTCCCGATGTTTGTTCCTGTGGTGATTTAGAGGTGACTCCACCACCTACAGCCTCCCTCAAACGACTATAGAGTCCACTGAAGCCTTGTTGGACTAGATCGCCTGCTATTCCTTTATTTTCTGAGGTTGGTGCTGCTACCGGGGGCGGAGCGAAGTCGTTAAAGGTGGTTAGGGAGTCACACTGGCTGGCGGATGTGTGTATCTTGTCAAGGGCATGGGCAAGTTGCCCTGTAGAAATCGAGTTGATAGAATCGCGGCGGTTACGGATGGGAGAGCTTGTCGATGCCATGGAGCCGGATCTGGGCCGCGACATGTTGAGAGCGTGGTTATTCTGAGAATGGGCTGGCAGATCCAGCGTATGAAAACTCGACAGCGACTTGAGTAATGAAGTTGGAGGTCGGTATGCGGACGCACGGCGATCGTCAACAGAAAGGCCTTCGAAGTCTAAGACTCAATGCATGTGACATTTGTCCGCTTCGAGTTGCTCAAGCAAACGCAGCAGCCACAGTTCGAGTACAAGATATCAACAGCATGGTGATCCGACGAACTTTAAAGGAATAGGTAAGCGCGTCGTGGACAGATGGAGAATGCAGAATGGAAGCGGCGAGCAGTGCGGAGAAGTCAAGGTCGATCTTCAGGGTTTCGCTGATCGGTGAAGCTGTTGTGGATAGACGAGACTGCAAGAAAGGTTGGGGGTCTCGTCTTGGAAAAGACGGAATGGAGCGGGCTAAGGTTAAGGTAGTTCAGACAGGCTCTAATAGCGGATAAGGTAAGAGACAGGAAGCAAAATGACGAAAGAGCATCAGCTGGATGCTGCGGCGCAGAAGGAATATGCTGTCCCGTACAACTAATCACGGCTGTACGTCGTGAAGATCCCAAGGTCGAGAACAACCTTTGGGCATCTGAGATGGGTATTGAATGCGTGATGGCGTCAGACCCTTGCAAGGCAGCCGAAGCCTGGACTGTTAACGACATGGGGGTCACCGGTACATGTAGGTCTCGGTTACTTGTTTGCTGTTGTGGAACAGTCGCCGTTGGCATGAGTTGATTGTATCTTGATGGCCATTTCAATGCAGTATTCTACTCTCACTAGACGATGTTGACTGATACTCGCTTAATATCTCCTATAACATCACAGTAATTTCACCGGCTTCATCATGAGTATATCCAGTTGAGGCCTGTCAAGATCACCAACTTCACCTCTTGACATGCACAAACTGAACTAAAAATCCCAAGTACCGATGACTTGGCGCTGATCAAGCACGAGCCACCCGCCTACCACATCTTACAAACTGGACCCCGCAGCAGCTGCGAACACGGCCCAAAATTACCCGTCGCGTCGCGCTGAATTTCGTTTCGATTCGATAGACCTCGAGCTCTCGAGAGAGCATTTCACTCAATCTTCACTCTAAGAGGTCCATTGTTATCTCACACCAAACTTTCTATCTGCAAAAGGAATACCCCCATACATCTATCGCATACGTCGCACGTCTCGAAAATCCTATCCTTGCCGCAAACCTTCCTTCGATCTCTTCGCCCCGTCGCATAGATTCTTCATCGAAGCCTCCCATGTAACATCCATACATCGCGACAGGTTGTGGGCAATCTTTCGCATCCCAATGTCTCCCAAATCTTCCCCTGATCGGGACATTACGGAGCTTTTCAACCGGCATCACGTCATCAACATTCCCTCCGATCAAAAAGAACTGCTCGAAAGACCAGACTCATGGGCAGTCGAGTTGGAAAACACGCCCCACGGCCTATCACATCTTCCAGGACACGTTCTTGAGACAGTTAAAGCAACGTATGTTGCTAACAAAGACATAATTCAAGAGCGTATTCCAATCTCGAAAAAGCGCAGTGGGAGTCCCATAACATCACCAAGCAATAAACGGAAACGTAATGGCATCACGAGCACACCTAGATCCGACCATGCGAGGCCCCCACAATCATCTCCTGAGCGTGCTGTGTCCTGGCCTCCAACGCCAGAGCGCATTCCCTCAAAAGACGCAGATTGTATAGCGGTAGCTATAGTTGACCATAACACCCAGTCATCCATTGTCCACGAAACACCAAAACCAGGCTTCGGACGCCCACAGCGACCAATTTCAAAGCCAATCATTGAGAACCCACCTTCGTCCGGGGAGACTGAAGACGATTTGGAAACACGGATTCCAGATGCTCAGCCTCTTCACAATGGCTCCGTCAATAGAACGGCAGTGCGGTCTAAGCCGACTGCACCATCTCCGCTATCCACCAACAGGACCATGGCTACACCGCCATGCGCTCAACCAAGCAACACAGCTCAAACGGTGGTGCCAAATACCGAATTCACAAGCAAAGAAAATATTCGCGGAAGTGAGAGCCCGAAGACTCGTCGATTAAGATTCAAACCAATCGATATGGACGGTGTGGGTTGGAAAAGGAGGAAAGGTTATAACGAAAAAGATCGTCTGCCGCCGACTATAATGCCCGCAAAAGTCGTCGACAGTTCAATGCCAGCATCGTCCGATTCTATTATCCCATTCACGGGTATACCCACCACACAAGAGTCTGTCAGAGACATCAGAGAGTCAATTGAAATGAAGGAGGAAGATGAAACGACGGACCATATAGAGGAAGTTGTTCCCTCGACCAACTTTCATGGATCAACTGTGAATCGTCCGGTTGTCCACGGCACTGGCGAGAAGAAGCCAAGTGACGAGAGCAAGCCCATACAACAACCGACCACATCTTCCCAGATGGGTTCGTCAAAGGCGACTGCAGCAACGAATTCTCAATCACAGATAAATGACCAGATGATGACAGAAAAGCCGCCTGCTCCTGCGCCACTCATAGCGCCAGGGGCTCCTCTGGAACCCTACGAAGCATTTGTGCAGCAATATCCAGACTACCCCGGTGAAAATGGGGGTGACAAGCTGCCCGGGACCAAGTCCAACTTCATTTATGCATGTGTATACCTCAACTACCTACGTCCGAGGAAGCAGCTTCGAGACTGCCTATATGACGAGTTCATCCGAGCTTACCCGTGCTCTTATGGGGAGTACGTCAAACGCTCCCGTATGGAACCTATGGTTGCCATCAAGTGGTTCAATCAGCAAAAAGGCGCCTTGGTGTATAATAAGTATCTTGTGAACAGGGGCAATCTGAGTCATATCCTCAGATCGTACCCCGATGAGTTCGCACGCGCGAATGAGCTGGTATCAAAGAAAAGCGGAGATGATGCTGGCGGGGATGACATAATGATCTATACAAGCTCAGAAGACGAAGGTGAGTTTGATGAGGACGGCAGCCAGCGTTCGGTTTCCCCATCATCCCAACGTTCTTCGGAGAGGGAAAGCGTCATGTCACCACAGCCAATTGCAACTATCGAGAATGATATGGAAATCGACCTCCCTGAGATTCCGTCCGCGCCTCCTTCAACTTCCAGCAAACGAAGGCTATCATTGGCATCGACGAACGATTTGGAGATAGTCTCGAAGCCTATGCCAACAGCGAAGCCCATCACTCCTGCGCAGTCGAATATCAGACGACGGAATCCAGCTTCAGAGAGAAGGCCACTCCAGTCCTCACGAGTTCAAGAGATCTTGACTCAGCCTCCTCCACCCACTTCACCCCAAATGCCACAAACCTCAATGTTACCACCATCGACTATAGGAGGCTCAGCAATCAAGTCGACGGCTCCTCGACCATCACAGTATTTCAAAAAGATATCTGCGGACCTACTGAAGGCAACACCAAAGAAACGTTCTGCCAAGGATCTTGAGAAGCTTCGAGAACATTTCAGAAGATCGAACGGAACAGGGGCGCAGGATCGTCGAAGCAGCAGTGGCCGGTTTGAATAGAATCGCGAATCGGGAAAGGCGCTGGGATCGAGATTACGTTAAGTGACAGTAATGTTGACGATCGAAACTTTCGGGGAAGCTAAAGCGTTTGTTTTATGTTATATCTGATACCCAAAATTGTTGTTGGACCTGCAGAAATGCCGTCAGCAACATTCTCATGACTGTATAGTATTATATTGTCAAGTATCACCGGCCGGGAAAGGTCCATAGACTCAATTGCATGAAAAGAAATTGTTCGGTGGCGGAAAGAACAGTCTATTGTGCGTGGGCAACATTTCTATGGTAAGCTAGGTAGCTGGTTCGACTGAGAACCTGGCTTGATTAATGAACTGACAGCATGGTGATGATGCAGAGCATGGGAGAAGTATTAGAAAAGAAATAGAGTCCTTGGTGTCCAGTTGCCTTTCCTCGTCAAGATACTCAACTTCATTCTCCCATCATTCCGTGTAACAAGAACAAGATTTATCTTCGCCCCCACTGCCAGTCGTCGTCTCATTTCCACGAAGGGGGGTATCATACAATCTTGTTTCAATTTTTGGTCCCAATCAATTTTGTTTGTGTCTTCACTCCGTGGCACGAACTACTCTCGCTGCCCATCCCTTTTCGACATTGAGTCTTTTTCGCCTTTGTTCCTTTTTTCTTTTCTGCTGTTCCCAAACTGGTGATGTTTTTGGTTTTGCTGAGAGTAAGGGTAAAAAAAAAAAGAAATCCCGGTGTTGTTAAGCCTTGAGGTCGTCATTCTGTCATTAGCGGTCATTATGGTTTTTGTTTTCGTGTCTTTTTTTGCTGGCGAGGAGAGTGCTATTTTCACTCTTCCTCGGCTTCAGCTCGGGCGGCACGGGCAGCGGCTTCGTCTTCCTTCTTCTTCCTTTGGCGGGCTTCTTCCTCGGGAGTCATGGTGCGCAGCTGGAGGGCGTGGATGCCGTTCTCCTGGGCCATCTCATCGCGGAGAAGGGCGTAGACCATGCGGTGACGGGCAGGCTGCATCTTGGAGTTGAAAGCGTCAGAGGTGATGACCACGCTGTCACGTGTTAGTATGCACTGCATCTTGATTGTGAAGTTGGGTTGACCGGGGCATGTGCAGAAGAACGGTGTGGGTGAGCGAGGAAGGGTGTGAGTATGGGGTACAAGAGACTGCATTGCATGACAAGAGTGTCACGCGGGATGAGATGAGATGAGATGAGGCGACATGATATGATTCCAAATTGAGATGAGATGAGATGAGATGAGAAAAGGAGGTTGCACAGAAATCAGTTGACGGTGACAAAGAGCGCAATTCTTACCGAAAGTGTGTCTCGCTGGAGGTAGTGTGTTCCATGGCCTTGTGGTGAGAGTGAAGATGAGAGTCATTGTAGATCTCGAGAGTTTGAGGATTGAAGGCTGCGGTGATCTAAAGGACATAAGTCAGTGGGTGGTTTCGTCAAATGTGCATATTGAGATCTCACCTTTGCTCGAATAAGATCCTCAACGGGAGTGTTGGAGTTGCTCATGGTTGAGAGCTGTCGCTGGACGCTCGAAAAGCCGAGCGCGTATCGTCGAAACATGAGGTATGGCGGTCTGAAAATAGAAGAACGTAGCGACGTCCGAATACAGTTTGCGCAATGTCGACTGAAACTAGATAGAGTCGACAAAGGCGATACAGATGCGACTATTTAAAAAACGAATTGAGTTGAGGTCAATTCGGAAATCGCGGGCGATATAAGAAGAATAGAATCTTTCTTGTCCGGATCCCAAGTGGAGCGATAATGGATCGACAGGGCAACACGAAAGGCTCTGGTTGGCTTTTGGCTGGTGGGAGGGAGGTGAAGTAGGTTTTTTAATGAGGTTCCCGAGTTGTCGGTTTGTCCGCCTCTTTAAGCTTTAGGTTTTCGGTCTGGCACTGGCTATTGCTGCCCCCAAAAATAACAACAACCTGGCACACTGTGACGTGACAACTGAAAAGCAGAAACAGGAAGTCAAAAGCGAGAAAATAGCAAACAAGAAACTTTGAGTAGAGTGAGCAGACGAGACGAGACGGAAAGTGAAAGGTTGGAAATACAAGTTGGAAGAGGCGGGCAAGACAAACTGATATACGTTTCAAGATATGGGATCTAAAGAAGCTTGGACTAGGCATGTACAGTACATTCTATGGATTAGTACCTAAAGCAAGGTAGGTATCTAAAAGTGGCGGAACACGTTAACTCTTTCGTGAAAAAAAACAAAAACGCATACACTGATTGTGATTTGTGAAATTGACAACTCAGGGAGCCGTTATCCCGTTTCGGTGTGAAGTCGGTGTGGAAAACAACAAGCAAAAAGGAACAAGCAGAAGCAAAGACAAAAAGCCACCAGGTCACAGAGAGATGTACTGTACGGTAAGGTACAGGCCCCCCCTTCTAAACATGTTCGTTATTCCTTCTACTGTGAAAAGCGCGGGGCATCTGGTACTGTACATTTTTACCGTCTTTCCATGAGCCAAAGTGGCGGACAAGTTTTTCGATCCATCACATCGCATCACATCCCTACAGTGCAACACCCCTGAAGACCTCTTTTTAGCAAATGATCAGCCGCCAATCTGCGTGTCCGTCCAGACGGTTGGGTCGGGCGTCGGCTGGCCCTGACCGCCTGGCTTCTAGAGCGGTGAAGCCAGGAACAAGGGTTACGAACTACGAACCCCTGTTCTCTTTCGTCTCTCTCTCTCTGTGACTCTCTCTTTTCTCTTGTTTCTCTGACCAGTCTGATCATTGCAAATAATAGAATGCCACGACAAAGCAAGAGAGTCAACCTTCGACTTATGATAGACTGCCTAGTAGACCAGCAACGTTACTATACATCCCAATGACATATACCACACCCCCGGCTGCAGACTTGACAGCATACACAGTGGATCTTGTCACTGGAGCTGTTGGAGCTTTGCTGTAGGTACGGGCCCAAACAGGCGGGATCTGGTGCGATGCGATAGCGGTCTCGTGGATTGGCTCCATAGGTAGTCAAAGTTAGGTAGCGTTAAAAGTTAAGGTCCGGGGTTTGTTTAGAGAGAAGAAGAAAAAGATGTCAAATATGCAATCCACTCATTCACGTATTCGTCTTTGACCTGTGAGTTGTTGATGAGGCCAGCGTTCAACCATAACAGCCCAGCACAACAACAAACCAGTATCTTCCCTGTCTCCCACTCGACTCAGGACAGGACAGGGAGAAGGATCATGTATGTATGTACCTACTGTACTGTGCTGTACTTTCATCTCAACTGTTGGGCCTGTACGGATACGTACGTACATGTACAACGCTTGTGTTGCATTGCAGTCGAACGGTTCCTTAAGCCTCCCAGCTAAAAACACACGCGGACGCATCTCTAGCTGCCGATACTCGTCCGTAAACAAAAAAGGCGCTGCTTATTGGCTTCACTTTCGAATCCCTCTTCACCCTCTCCCTAAAAAAATGTGCACCTTTACTTTCTGTTAGCTCCTCAAAACTGTTCGGCGCGGCTTCTAAAGGGTACGTACCTCCGGGGAAGACGGCCGTCCGTCCGGGACCGTGGGCCGAAGACTTGACCCCATTTACGTCAAAGAGCCAACCCACTTTAGCACAGGACGTTGGAGCTTTTGCTTCACAACGCACGCAACTCCATTTCTAAATTCAGCTGTCGATTTCAATTAATTCATGCTCATGCTTCAGCGGGATCGTCAATCCCTAAATCCTATCCCCTCCTTCTTCCCCTCCCCAGGGCATGCCTCGGCAAATGCGCCGTTGAACCACACCTCAACGTAGCATTCAAAGACCAAGTCTGCACAGCGAAGACTCCGGATTGGCCTCTTTAAATTCTTGAATCCTTGTCGTCAAACCCCGGCGCTTCGGGGCCTTGAATTTGTTCGTCATGTCGCTCCTCCGACATCTCGTCACCTCCGCCGTCCGGCGCCCGTCTACTACTACCTCCGCTTCCTTCATTACCCTCCGTCCCGCTGCTAGAATGCTCTCGACCTTACCACGCTTACCGCTCTTCGAAGCTGTTGCACAACATGATCCAGATTCGAAAGCTGTTATCCACTCTCTTTCCGGTCGGACCTTCAAGTATGGAGAGCTTCTAGGTGATGTTAGTCGCGCACGGGACAGGCTGGCCGAAGCTGCTGGTCGTGAGGACCTCAATGGCGAGCGCATTGCGTTCCTGGTTGAGAATAGTTATGACTACGTAGGTGAGCTCATGACGTGACCTCGTGATATCGCATTGCGACAGCCATTGACATGTGCTTGTATAGTGACACTCTTGGCCGCAATGGCTGCGCGATCTATCGCCGTGCCTCTATCACCTGCATTCCCTGCGCCAGAGCTACAATACATTCTCAACCAGAGTGAAGCTTCATTACTAGTATCCTCGCCAAAGTTCGCATCCAAGGCCAAGGAGGTTCTTGCGACTGAACTCACAACCCAGCCGGCGCATGTAGAACTTCAGAAGCATCAAGGTGGGGGTAATCATGACAAGGTGCAACTGAACAATACCGATGCTGGTGAAGCTGGTATGATGCTGTATACTTCGGGAACGACCAATAAACCCGTAAGTCTGCTCATGATGCTTCAATGGCTCCATGTGCTAAAACCTCAGCTTAGAAAGGAGTACTGCTCCCCCAATCGGTCTTGACAGCGCAATCTCGCTCCCTCGTTGAGGCCTGGAACTACTCACCCACAGACCATCTCCTCCACGTCCTCCCGCTTCATCACATCCACGGAACTGTTAACGCCATCCTTACACCACTCCTCGCCGGCTCAACAATCGAGTTCATGTTCCCATTCAACGCTGATGCTGTATGGAAGCGTTTCTCAGCGCCCTTTCTCGACAATGAGTCCTCTACCCCTAAAGAGAAAATCACATTCTTCACAGTCGTACCCACGGTGTATAGCAGGCTACTCACTTCATACAAGAGTCTCCCTCAAGAAACTCAAGAAGCCGCCCGCAAAGCCATCTCTCCAGAGAACATGCGCCTCTCTATCTCTGGGTCCGCCGCACTTCCAACGCCTATCAAGACCGCCTGGAAAGATCTCAGCCATGGCAATGTCCTCCTTGAGCGTTATGGTATGACCGAGGTCGGTATGGCGCTCAGCTGCGGTCTTGACTTTTCAGATCGTGTAGATGCCAGTGTTGGCTGGCCACTACCGTCCGTTGAAGCTCGTCTAGTCGATGTCGACAATGGTGAAATTATCAAAGAAGGAGAAGAAATCAATGCTCAAGGCCGCGAGCGCTCTGGTGAGATTCAGCTAAGAGGCCCAACCATCTTCCGCGAGTACTGGCGCAATCCGGCCGCAACAGCGAGCGAATTCGTCGAAGATTCAGATGGAGAGGGGAAATGGTTCAAGACAGGCGACGTAGCTGTCCGCCGTCCAGTCCCCTCCGCCATCGCTTCCCAGTCATGGACACATGGCCCCCTTTACTTCATCCAAGGACGCAAGTCCGCTGATATCATCAAGACAGGGGGCGAAAAGGTAAGCGCTCTAGAAGTCGAGCGAGAGCTATTATCCCTCCCCGAGGTCGCCGAAGCAGCTGTCGTGGCTGTGCCTAGTGGGCAATGGGGTCACAAGGTCGGCGCTGTCCTGGTTCTAGATAAAGACGTTGTCAAGAAGTGGTCAGCCCTCGACATGCGAAGGGCCCTCAAGGGACGCTTGGCAAGTTATAAGATCCCCCAGGTTATGCGACTTGTTGATCAAATACCCCGAAATGCTATGGGCAAGATCAACAAGAAGCAATTGGTCAAGAGCATCTTCCCCGACGATATCAGCGGGGATGAGAGTTGATTTAATCGACCTCCATTGAAAAAGTAAAAAGTGTAAGATATGAAACTTTATAATCACTCTGGTAACCCACATTTCACCAAATATATGCGAGTATTGTTTCATCGAGTTAGTAGCAATTGAGTATGCCTAGCAAGTATTCATGCGAAGCAACTGATTACAGTTGTTCGAAAGTACAAAAATCTATTTTCCTTTCCCCTCCTTGGGTGGCCCCTTTTCATACTTCGTGGATGCCACTTGGGAAACAGCCCGTCCAAGCAACGCCAATAGAACATTGAGCCAAATGAAATTAAGGATGACTCGTGGCCAGGCTGGCTGAGCGGTTCACATGTCCCGGTTCAAGCCAGTCGCCGCTCAATCCTTGGTGTCCCGCTTCTGCTTCAACAACTCGTCGACCTCTCGTGAATCGCCAGATGAACGGCGTCAGGTTCAGAAACGTGAAATGGTCATTATCGGATATCGTGCTAAATCAACGTCGTGCCTTTGCGTAAATCCTCGCACGTTTAAACAACGTGCTTAGCCTTGGCTCGTGTGCTGCCCGAGTGGGCACTGTCGGTGTGTCCAGAGAACTCAACCTGCTCTGAGGCAGGCAGCTCGAGAACCTCCTTGAACCTGCGGCCAATAGACAGGAGAATCTCCTTACCCTTCTCACCGCTGCGGCCCTTGCCACCAGCGACATCGCCGTCACCTCGGCCGGGGATGCTCTTTCCGATGGTACGAGTCCAGACACCAATTCGGAAGAAGGCCTTTCGAACGTTGACAACTACACCCATGACCTCGCCATCGTCCTCATCCTCGAGGGTCTCGCCGATAGCGGCCATCATGACCTGAAGCCAAAGACGGTCGACATCGATGTTTCGCTTATCCTTGTACTGGTAAGACCACTTGCCGCCGTGCTTATTCTGGGGGTCCTCCCACTCGGGGCGGACGCCAGCCTTGAAGAGATGGTAGTCGGACTTGAGGGAAAGCTCGGAAACGGGTGCGACATTATTCTATTTAGAAAAAATTAGGATGCAGAAGATTTGAGGTCAGGGTTGGTGACTCACGTAAACGCCCCAAAATTCCTCAACGGAGTCGAAGGTAATAACTTCCTTTAGGAGATCGTTCCAGTTGTCGCCCTATCACAAGTATTAGTGTCCGAGTTCGGCGGTAAAAGTATGTCGTTTCGCACCTTGCCACTCGGGGGCTTTGTGAACCAGAGAGTCCACTTGTTCTGAAGAGGGTGCTTCACGTTGAAGTTGTCCTTGTCGTGGAAAACGGTGACAGGCTTGTCGTCGTCCTTGACATCGGAAGAATCCTCCTTGCCAGCGGGGTCGACGGGGATGGTGGTGAGGTCGACCTGCTCGTCCATCTTGGGGGTGTCAGCTACAGCGGCGGCCATTTTGTTGGTTTTCTGTCTGCAGGGTCGTGGTGGAAGATGAAGGGTTTCGCGGATGAAAGATCGCGGGGCAGAGACAATAGAGTAGAGGCAAAAGAAGTGGAAGCAGGAGATTCAGAAGTGGGGCGAGAAGCAGTGAAAATGAAAGTTCAATTTCAAAGCAATTCCTTCCTTTCGTGGAGAGTTTGTTTACAACTTTGCACCAGGCAAGAGTCGCGAATAGCGGTAGAGAGAGAAGGAGTAATAGTCGAATTTGACGTTGTCAGAAGGTGCGAAATGCGCCTGTTGGAGGAGTTTGGTTTGTGTCGCGAGGCGCAAGCAAAAATTCTTGGGTGCTGACCTAAAACTGCTTAACTTTGAGTTTGGCAAGCGCCCTGGTTACGGTGCCTGAAGGTACCTGGCTTCTGCCTGAAAAGTGAGGCGGCACGTCTTTGCCTCTGGCTTGCTTCTCCTCTAACGTTTCACAAGTCAAACGAATCTCACATTTCCTATTCAACTCCTTAATAGCCAGCTATTCGCATTAATTTGCAAGGGACAATGACAGGGCTACAATGAAGCTGCAGGTATCATTGAACCTTCTCTTGTTTCAACATGGGCCTTACGTGCCAAGCAAGATCCCTCTTTGCCCCAACTTTGTGTCTACATCCGATCCATATTCCTGGGCCTAATGATTTGCTTCCAAATTCCTAGTAAGTTTATCAATTATGGGAGGCTGACACTAGATATTTTTATGCCAAGGTCAAGAGGGGGAACTGAAATCGCACAGGGTATTTCTCAGGAGAAAATACCCTCTCTTGGTTAGTGTTTCAACAATACTTGCAATGACATTCAAACACCATATCCACAAATCGAGCTGGTATGAACCTGACTGTCAACTAGCGTCTATCGGGCCTCGAGAGTTTAATGCAACTCAACTGCATATGACGCAGTGTTTTCAGTCACGCGCATATCCAACGTGGAAAATGTTGTACAAATTTGCTCTTGAAAGTGAGCCTATATGAGCTTTTAAGGGCTCATAAATGCCATGCTGATATGCCATTGGCTTGTCGAATATTACAATGCGCTGTCATACTTGGTATGATCTCCTGGCATGGATGAATCCGGGTTATCAGTTCAACTTCATGACCCCCATTCATGCCTCCACCTCAAACGGTTCAACCCAAACCTCTTTACGTTTTTGAGTCGTTTGTCCCTCGCACCATTTCTCATGTAGGCTGGGATCTAGACATTTCTCTAACCCTGGTCAAGTGTGCCAACAGCCACATTCGAATAAGACACATGGGGCTAAAACATCAAGGACAAAGGAACAACACAGTCAGATATAAACGGCAAAGGCGGTTTCATACAATTGTATTCATCCAGTCAGAAGCTCTGCTCTGGCCAACTTGTGCCAACTTTAACATTGCTGCGTCACTTCTCCCTTGAAGCGAGGCGTTCGAGGCGCCAACGATCATCCACAGCTACAATTAAGCCTCAATAGTCACCCACCTTGAACCACGTTCACCATTCACAGTCGATCTTGGGCTGATGGAGCGGGATTTCCCTTTGACGTTGCCCAACGTCATTGGCTTTACGAATATTCCTCGTCCCACAAAGGGACTGACAACTGGTGTGCACCCGCTTCATTACGTACTCTACACCATGATCTTGTCCCAAATGATCGCCAGAGACACGCTAGGTGGTCCTGCAGCAGCGCAGGTACTGGCTATGCCACTCTGGAATGTGAACACGCCTCACAACCTCGATTTCATCCCACCATCGCGACCCCACGGGTCCCTTGGTGTGTCTGTGAGCCCCTCATGCTCATGAGCCATCATCCGAGACCTGTGCGATCAACCGTGGGCTGACCAGGGTTGGCATGCCGGACCTTTTCGTTCATGGTCGACCTGATATCCATATATAGATGCACCAACTTATAACAAGTCCGTCTTTCCCATCAAGGACAAAGGAGTTCCCCTCACCAACACACCCTCTCAGACCAACTCTTTGTGCCTCTTCTTTTCCTGTGTCCAAACCTCAATCACTCAATCTACTACCAACTAAAATTACCATCATGGAGCCAGAGACAGTAGCCACCTCCTTTGAGAAAGATGCTTGCAAGACAAAGGACAATGCCCCCAAGGGCAAGACTCGAAGTAGTTCTCTTCTAACAATCAGCTCGGGCTTCACCTTCCTCGCTGCCCTTCCTGGAGGATCAAGCTCTTCGTCGTCTTTCAGATCATCATCTTTTCGATAAATACCCAACACCAACTTTTGTTTCGTTCGATCTGTCCTTCATTTGCACTCTCTTTTGTTTAATTGTTTATCATCGCTTACACTCTGCTGGATCAGCTGTTTCTTTCTCCATTCCTTCTCAACGTTTTAACTCAACACGTTTCAGTTCTTTGTTGTACTACATACAGAATGCGGGAGCTCAGGTCATATAGTCCCGTACGCCGCAGTCTTGACTTTGCGTCATTTTGTTCAGACTTGGAATTACCAAGCAACTTTTACGAATATCACTTCAGACGTCTTGGTGCTGAGATCTGCACCATTGTGTTATCAGCATTCTCCCCCAAACAGGAACACCAGGCTCCTCGGACGTCTCCGTGGTTAAGAGACTATCCGGAAGAATTCATCAGACATGTTGAGCTTGTAGCTCATATGGACGCACGTGCAGGAAAATGGGAGAGACTTCTTCGTGATAGCGGAGAGAGGACGAACCTCCTTCAAGCTATCATTTTCAAGGCTCTCGACAATCGAGTCTTTTCACGGCTGCTATTCGGAGCCGGTTCCAAGCATGATGAGACATTGCATAATTCCGATGTTGCGCTCATCAATGCAGAAGGTATGTAATGCAAAGCAATACAGGAGCAGCGCCACTAATGTTCTTGGAGGTTTCCAGCGTAGCGAACTCCGAGCCCATACCAATAGAGCTTGGCTTAAAATGAGCAGAGGGGAGCCCGACTTGTTTTGGAGAGAGGTCGACAAGCTAACCACGGAGGTTTACCTTCTGCTGTTCCATGTCTACGAGTTCACGGCCAGTTTTGACGGTTATGAACCCATTTCCAGAACAGAGTTGTATCAGTTACTGCATGACGTGATCTCATACGCAGGTTGGCTCAGTGTAGGGCTTCGCATGTCATCAGCCATCGTCTCGATCAACTGGCTCATACCTGGTGAGCTGCACGCACTGGACCAAGTGAGTACCTGTCAACCGGCGTACGAAGCTTCAAAGGAAGCGGCTCAGCAGCGTGGCATGCGGCTACAAGAGCAGAGACCTGAAAGAAAGCAAATGGGCTCCATGGCTAGAGTCAAGATATCGGTCATTCCAGAGATCATTCGATACCGGCCATATCCAAAGGAAGCGAATGTCGAGGGCATTGACTCTTACAGAATGATGGAGCCACATGCGGTGCATTACCATGGATTACAAGAAGAGCATGATGAGAACAGGGCTTTCATCAGCTTGCCAGACTACATCAAGAAGCTGCGGGATAGAAATTGCGCACCACACAACGCTGCCCTGGTCATAATGGTCACTATATTGATCTGCTTGTGGGTTCTTTATACCACCTCGGGGCAACAAACCTGGCAGAAAGCCAAAGGATGGGTGATTCCGGAGCCTGAGCCTGAGCCTGAGCAATCATGGTGGAGACTAACATGGTAGTGTGTCTGCCTGATATTTGTGGTCGTGATTAATTGGGAGTCGTCATGTTTATTGCCGCAATTGGATCTTGGAGTTTATAAAGGTTACATCGGAACATTACAATGTGAGGCTATTTAATTTTCTATTGGCAATTTTCAGAGGAATGCAATTCATCACAACCAATCTGCAAAGATTTCAAGACAATCATGGCAATGTCATGGACATTATGCTGTTTGACATTTGACTTCAGGGTAGTTTTGGGCAAAAGCCAGCACCTCATAGATCTTCCTTCCACTCCAGCACCACCACAGCGGATCACAACCGCAACAGCTGATCGGCTTCCGTAGCTCAGTTGGTTAGAGCGTCGTACTAATACTTCAACCCGAGTATCCGGTAATGCGAAGGTCTCAGGTTCAAGCCCTGGCGGGAGCATTGTCTCTCAGTGCCCATCAGCTTCTTTTTGAATTTTTTGCCGATTTTCCTCGATTATTGAGACCGATATTTGCTCGGGTATTTTACTAAACAGTCTTGGTGTTGAGTGGGATTTGGTGTGGTGTTGCGGAAGTCGCAGTCAGGGTAGGAGCGAACTGCCGGGTGGATCTGATCTTGATGATCAGATAAGATTAGTAGAAACGGGATCAAATCATTACACCATTAAGATGCAATCCCTTGTCTGTGACCCCCAAATTGTGTGATGAACCCCTCACTGTTGGTGATGGAGTCTGCATTGGTTCCTCTCATCCATCGTATGGTCGGAACTAAACCTGCGGAACTGTCACCACTTTGAGAGCAGTCCTAAGTTTAGCATGCTTTAGGATAAGTTACTCTAAGGATCTTAAAGCTTAGGATTGTCTTACCCTAAGTTCGTCCCAAGATACCTGCCAGATGTTGTTCAGGCTTTCAACGTTATGATCTGTCAGGCTGTAAAGTGCGAAAACGCCAATGTCTGCAAGCTCCCCAGGCTGTAGCAATAGCTTCGATGATGTTTCTTTTCGAAATGGTACTTCGGGAGAATGTGGTCCCTGATCGTCGAGCTGTAATGCATTAGTGTTTCGGGCCTCATTCTGCACAGTTGTTCCTGAACCCAAGGTATGGGACGTTACTTGCGTCTCTGACTCGTGTCGAATTGGCACCCGGCTGAAGCATGCAGACGATCGAGGATCTCTTGTAATAGAACACATCCAATAACAGACTGCAATTGACGTCTTCATCCCAAATACACGATGCCTCGCACCTAGACAGGCTAGGTAGGTAAGCTTTTCTGTATTGAATTTCGCCGCCTGCCATCTCACTCTTTTGAAGGAACTATGCCCCAGGCCCTTCAAGTCTTGTCCATGTTTCTGTCATGGACGCTTCTCTACCGTCAAAACGAAGATTTCTAATAAGTGGGAATAATCCATTGATTTTACGACAAAGTCAATTGATGTCGAGTAGATGGGAGCGATTGCTCAGCTCTCATCACAGCCATCAGCCACCAACTAAAATTGTCACCCGTACTATTAAGGTTACACTTCAGCTTTGGAAAGGTTCAGCATAGTATGCTCATTTTCCTAGGTACTGATGTGGACTCCATTGCAAGTTGATCTGAAGATGAGAGTGAGTGTATCATGAAGAGCAAAGCTTCCAACCACCAACTGGGCCAGGATGCTTGAGCTCACGATGAAACATGAAAATCAAGAGATTGAAGAATACGAGAAGTCCACGAGGGACCCTGCAGAGACAATAGAGAATCCATCAACCAAGTGCTGGTAACTCGTAACGGGTAACGACATACAGTAACTGCCGTGAGACTTTGTTCGAGGGAGGCTGGGCAACGTGTATCCGTAAGCCCAAGGTTTCGTGTAGCCTTTTAGTAGCCGATATTGAGTTTACGACATTAATTGCCAAGCAAATAGATCGGCGATTGTCTGACAACTGTAGATTGGATCCAGATGGAAGATTTCAAGCGCATTCTCTCAGTTATGACTTCCTACTATGCTTGATTCCGAGAACTTCTCTTACCATATCCTCCCAGTTTAGTTGAAGATGAGACAAAGTTTATTCGGGCCATCCCGCCCTTCCGTGCGCCAACGGCCTGAAGTATTAAGATTCGGGAGCAGCCGTTTTAGACGTATGACTTCATCAACTTAACAAGTGAAGTCAATTGAAGAAAGAGTGTTTTATTTTGACTTTATTGACCACCACCAAAAGTGTAACTGTCAACGATATAAATTGCCCTACGGAGTAGGAAAACCCAATTATCCTGTTCTCACATTCTCAATGAATATCTTGTCCGGGCCCGTCCCGTGTCTCCGATGCCAGCCACCCGCTTTTTTGGGTCTTCGGAAGAGCTCCAAGGGTGAGACACTGACACCCCGCCCCCAGCCATCCCCAGCCTCGACTTGACGAGGAAGGCAAGATATATCAAGTTTTCGATCCTTGCTAGTAGCTTCCGCTACCCATTTATGGACTTTCTGATGCGACTGTGCTCGGCGCAAAGTGTGTTCTGGGGAGAATCAACGCCCAAGCTTACCTCAACAAGACCAACGATTGCATTCGAGGCTGGGAAACATGATGAGCATGGGGAAGTTTCCAGGGTATAAACAGCTCTTAGATGGATTTAGACAGCTCCAGGGACGTGTAATCCCTGCACCGCCGCGGCATCTTGGGCTCCAAGGTAGAGAGCAGAACAGGGTAGTTCCCGGGTCTGCTATCGTCCGTATCGACCCAGGAAAGCCTTGAATTTTCATTTCTCTTTCCTCCTCAGCCATCTCAACTTTTTCTTTTGGTCCCTGCAGACTGCAGGAAAATTCTTTTTTTGCTCTCTCAGCTAAACAGCACCAATTCTGCAAAGCATTGTCTAGTCCGGCAGCTCGCATGAGCCCTAGACTAGACTCAGCGCCCCGCTACAACTCCATTTACGCGGCCCTTCCACTGAATTGCTAGCGCTGAACAGCCCAGAAATCAAAGCTTCGCTTCAGCCTCTCATCTTTTACCCGCCTCCCGCTCCAACGTAACGCGCGATTCAACGCCTGACATCCATCTTTTCCGTCTCTTTTTTTCGCCTCTAACGCGCTTGTCCAATCACACCGCCCCGAGGATCAACTGTCACCCTCAGATGTCGACGCCATACTGGGGCCAGTTACCTGGGCCCAAGGTCGCCCAGACTGGCCATGCGGGCCATACCCGCCGCAGGTCTGAGTCGGACGACTATACCTATAATGCTGACCGTAGATCTTCGCTCGACGCTGCCCCAGTTCGCAGATCGAATCGTGGTTCTTTACAAACTCAGGTCACCGAGGCTCCTACTGAATCTACCTTTAGTCCCTATGATTCTCCAACCACTTCTAATTTCGCTCCCCAAGGTCTAGCTCCAAGACCATCTTCTTACAGACGAGACGTACCTGCTGGTGAGGCTTCCAGACCACGCCAACAGAGCCGACAGCAAGAAGAGTACGACAACGAAGAGCCATTGTCGCCTCCTCCGCCTGCTCCAGAAGTTCCTCGTGGTCCTCCTGTGAGCTATCGCCATCCATACGGTAACGGAGGTCTTCCTTATACCTACACCGCCTCAGACACAACCGCACCTCGCGATCCTAACCCACAAGACGGCGATATGGAAGACGATCAATACCAAAGGTCCTCTGAGAGGACTGGAGGTCAGAGACCCGACCAAGGTCAAGAAGATTTCTCAAGACGAGGCTCAGGCGCCAGCGCATTCGATCCATTGTCCAGGAGACAAACAACAGGCGGGTCCTCAGACCGTCGCAAAGCGTTCGCAAACGACCGATCACCCCTCCAAAGGCTTGAGCTGACGCTCGACAGCATGACCAAGGAGGAAAAACGCGCCCGAGTTGAAGCCGCTGAACGACGCGCAAGAGAACGACAGGCATTGAAAGCTGGAAAGCAGCCCGCAGGCCAGCAAGTGCGGTCCCATGAACGGAAACCCTCCATCACGCATGGTGAGAGACGTCCGTCGGGCAATGCAGCTTTCTTTTCAGGTGCGCAACCTACGGCGCAAAGGGATGTGTCCCGAGACGTTTCCCGGGATGTGTCCCGAGACGTTTCCCGGGATGTGTCACGAGAATACCCCAGAGATACCCAGAGAGACACATCTCGCGATGTTCCACAAGACACCTACCGAGATATCCCACAGAATGCGCAAAACGATGCGCCCACAGATGTTTACCAAGAATTGCCCCCGCAAGTTACGGTGAAGAGAGGAGGCTCGCATCGTCGCCGCGTGTCAGTGGCGCATCCCCAAGAAGCAGAGAAGTACTACGCCTCAGGCGCAATGATGGAACCAGACGACATGGAGCCTATGCCTCGGCGCATGGATCCTCAATCTGCCATTCCCAGGCATGTTGAGCCATCTTCTGGCATCCCTCAGCGCAACTTGAGCTTCCGTGAGAGAGCAGCTCGAGATAACGTACAGCTTCCTGAACAGACCATGACGAGGGAACCTGCTCAGCCAGTACCTCAGAGTGGGGGATTCTCCTTGACCAGAAGTGGCAGCAACAAGCTCAAGAAGCCCCCGCCAGTCGACTACCAGTATGCTCCTCGCCGTGTGGTATCAGAGAGACGCCCTGCACCTATGGCTTCGGCGATGAAACCCCAGCCACAACAGTATGGTGACGATGACTACTACTATGATGATCAAGATGACCTACTTCCTACTCGACAGAATACGCAACAGAATACGCAACAAAACACCCGGCAGATTACCCAAGAACTTAATGATCGCTTTACCCGCGAGAAAGAGCTACCCCCTGATCCTCCACAAACCGCCGATGCACGAAGACCATCAGTCGACTTTGTTCCTGGGCGTCAACAAATACCTATGCCTGGTGAGAACCAGGGTATCAGGAGGCGTGTTACTGAGCCCGTCCCTCGGGTTCAGTATGCTGACGAGGATGAATTCATTCCTCCTCCTCCTACTCGTGGTAAATCGATTGGCACTAGACTCCTTGGTAGAAAGGAAGCCGATGATGGATCTCATGCTCAGAACCAGGCCGCTGTTCGCAGAAAGGCTGAGAGAGCAGATAGCTTTTCTTCTGCAAGTTCTGACTCTCATCATATCTCGAACATGGTCTTCAAGCGTCCGGAGGACATGGTTCCCGGTGATGGCCTGTATCAGCCACCTCAATGGCTTGACGAGTGGAAGAAGGGAACCGTCGGTAGCTTGTCCGGAAACTTCTTGGATCTCCAGGATGGTCACTTTCCTGAGCCAGACACACACCAAGCTTGGTGGGAGCAAGATAAGAGCAAGGGATACTCGGCACGGCCACGAAAGGCTGAGGCTTTTGATGGTGAATACAATGAGCAGTGTAAGTTTGGTCTCATGTCGTCGCCAATCCTTGTTTTACTGACACAACGCTCCAGCCCCTACTCGCTTTAAGCCTGCACTCTTCATGAAGTGTGGCCCGCTGTTGAGATACTGCGGGATTAAGCGTGAGAAGGTCCCCAGCAGAACGGATAGATCTGGTGCTCTTGTGGAACGAGAGATGTGGCGTGGCAGCATCATGATTGTCACTCAAGATTCTGACTCTTCATATGATATTGCACCCACACTACGCCTTTTTGTTCAAGGCCTTGAGCTGCTGCCTCCCCCTCCTCACCGTGTCAAAGGTGACTTGTCGCCCGAATATGTTGATCCTATTGCGGGTCACCCCAAGGTGGGACGTAGAGGAGAAACCCTTTACGTGCGCCCCGTGGATCATCTAGATGAGGCCAAGGATCTCTCTCGTGATGAGACTGATGCTGGACTGTTCGAGCAGACTCGCAGCGCTCCTCATCAATCAGGCCCTGACGGCCCAACTGATCTGCCTGGATCCTTTGCTAGCCGTCGAAAACGCATTGGCATCGATGGCGAGAAGGTCCAGAAGTACAAAGATGTGAGAGGATCCAGGCTTCACACTGAGCGTGGATGCACTTTCTGGCGCTTCAACATCGAAGTTGAGCTCCGTGAGAAGCAGCAGCGCATTGCGTACCGCATCAACCGCGGACCGGCCACAGGCTTCTGGGTCCCTGCCCAAGGCGACACGATGAACATGATGTTCCACAGCTGCAACGGCTTCAGCATGAGCGTCAAGCCTGATGAGCTTAGTGGCCCTGATCCCATGTGGCGCGATGTGTTGAACAACCACCAAACACGACCTTTCCATCTCATGATTGGTGGCGGTGACCAGATCTACAACGATTGCGTGTCGGAAGAATGCAGCCTCTTTAAGGAGTGGCTTCGGATGCGTAATCCTGTTCATAAGCACACTGCTGCTCTTACCCCTGAGATGCAAGATGAGCTGGAGACCTTCTACCTAGAGAGGTACTGCATGTGGTTTTCACAGGGCCTGTTCGGTCTTGCAAACTCGCAGATCCCCATGGTCAATATGTGGGATGACCACGACATCTTTGACGGATATGGATCGTATCCTCACCATGACATGAAGTCGCCTGTCTTCAGTGGCCTGGGTGCAATTGCGTACAAGTACTATATGCTGTTCCAGCACCAGTCCATTGTCACTGAGACAGAGACCACCGAGTCAAGCTGGATTCTTGGCTCAGAGCCTGGTCCATACATCGGCGAAGTTGGCCGCAGTCTGTTCATGTCTGTTGGTTCAAGGGTCGGACTTCTTGCAGTTGACTGCCGTACCGAGAGGACAGAGCATGACGTTGTTTCTGACAAGACGTGGGAAAAGATCATGAACCGACTTTACGCCGAGGTTCGCCGCGGACAGGTCGAGCATCTTCTTGTGCTCCTGGGTATCCCTATTGCGTACCCCAGATTGGTCTGGTTGGAGAATATGTGAGTAACTTCCTGAGTGATTTCAAAGCCTCAATACTAACGTGACTACAGCTTGACATCCAGACTGATGGATCCTGTCAAAGCACTCGGCAGGACCGGTGTCTTTGGCAAGGCTCTGAATAACATTGACGGTGGTGTTGAGGTCTTGGATGATCTCAATGACCACTGGACTGCCAAGAACCACAAACAGGAGCGAGCCGTTGTGGTTGAAGACTTGCAGGATCTGGCTATTGATAAGTCCTTGCGAGTCACTATCCTCAGTGGTGACGTTCATCTTGCGGCTGTTGGACAGTTCTACTCCAACCCCAAGTTGGGTCTCGCCAAACACAAGGACCCGCGATACATGCCCAACATCATCTCATCAGCCATTGCCAACACACCACCTCCTGATCTAATGGCTGATGTGCTAAACAAGAGGAATAAGGTGCATCACTTCGACAAGCAGACTGACGAGGATATGATTCCCCTTTTCCAGCAAGGAGTTGATGGCAAGCCGCGAAACAACAAGCATCTGCTTCCGCACCGAAACTGGTGTGCAATTCGAGAGTGGCAGCCTGGAACTACACCTCCACCAACACCCCCTGGTTCTTCTGATGGTAGAAGCCCAAGCCCTCCTCCTAAGCCTCAAGGCGGCGGCCTCCTTCGAAGATTGTCACTTTCTAGAAGCAAGTCGACATCTTCGGACAACCGCCCTGACCTAAACAGAGACACTGTTCGTGGTCCCCGACCTCCTGTCACCAGAGGAGGTGGCGGCGGTCTGTTCCGCAGCTTGTCGCGACGCAACTCGACAGACGGGGGTAGACCTCCCCCGGCCAAGCTTCAGCGATCTATGTCTGTCGACCAGGCTCCCGATGCTAAGAAGGCTGGATTCTTCAGCTTCATCCGACGACCTAGTCAGCGTCGTGCTGCTGATGATGGTGGCATCAATGGCACTTGGGGAGACGAAGATGAATATGATGATGAGGAGTACTGGGATGAGCCCCAGTCTCCTCGACGAGGAGGCGCTCGTCCTTCGGGTATTCGAGGTGGAGCTGCCTACGACGAATACACTGAGGGCGACGACTCCTATTTTATGTCCCAGCCCCGTAGATCTCAAACTGTGGGATCGCGAGCCATGTCACACTCGCGTGAGGCTGTGGGCTACATTCCTCCTGCACCTCGTCCTGGAAACTTTTACAGGACACCTACAGGTCTTTCTACCAAGCAGAAGAAGCAGGCAGACAAGTATGCCGTTGATCTAGAGGGCGGACTCGACATTACTCTGAACGTTGAGATCAACCCGAAGGACCCAACAGGTATCACCAAGCCTTACCGACTGCTCGTACCGAAGTTGTTCTATGACTACGATGCCGATAATGAGGCACAAAACGTGCCAGAACCGGAGTCGGGTGCAGCTCATGCTGCAGGTGCTGAGCCTGCGGAGCCGAGTGGGTTTAAGAGACTGCTCAGCTTCCGCAGCAAGAAGCCCAAGAACCGAGCTCCTCCGGAGGATGACGATTATAGTGAAGACGACGATGACGACATTGATGTTTACCGCGTGAGATGAGTCTGATATGGACTATCTGTGTGTTAATTATTTCAGCATATGGTTTTGTATCTTGACATAGCCTCTTTATATGCCCTCGGCATTCGGACGGAGTTTTGGGATATGTGTTATTATGGGAAAATTAGCAGTGTAAATACAGCCATCTAAAAGGCGTGTAAATTTTGGTTCAAGCTACGAAAGAAAAATGAGCGCTGATCTCTTTTGATTTTCTCTTACTTTTGTTACCTGATCCTTTCATTACTGTGACGATTTTTCGATTTGTAACAGCATGACTCCATCGACCGAGAGTCCGACTTGAGCCTTGCCCCTGAGACAGTTCAAGGGACACTGCAGTTCATCAGCCGCTAAAACCCCTGAATAGCGGGGATCCGAGCGCTAAACAAGCCCCAACCAGGCCCCGGAATTTCCTCATGCAGGCCGGAAGAAAGAAAGTTGGCGAATCATGTCGAGGCACGCATGAGGAAGGTCAAGCTACGTATTTGTCCTTATGAGGAGACCAAGTTATCAACACGCGATCTTGACTCTTGAACTATTCACTCCTTTCGCAATTCGTACGCCGTTGGACACGAAAATACGGCGAATTGTTGCGACACGGCCCCAAGATTGGAAAGAGCACGAAAACGAGACGATAAATTGTTTGACTGAAACATTGTCATTCGCATCAAGGGGCCTCCTTGTTCCCTGAAGCGTCGATCAATAAAAGCTACTTCAACGACAAATACCACATTGTGAACGAACCACGATACGACGACGATTTTTGCGTGGGAAGCCTAACAACGAGGCTTTAGATCGTGGGAGCAAGGGCATGGCGCCATCATGTCGCGCCAATACCAGTATCACACCAACTCCAAGGTCCCAAGGAACATCCAGTCAATAGGCCATGTACTATCAGTCAACGCACAGCAGACGGCGCGTCAGCTGAGGCTGTGGGCTCTTGGACCGGGAAAGCGTCTAGCTGCATCGACGGGCGAACGAATTGCGCGAAGACTACGGCGGAATCTTACCTCGAGACGGTTGTTGAGCTTTCCACATTTGGTGGTATTGTTCTGGATGGTAGTGTTGTTGTATGGCGAGAGATGGGTGTTTAATAGCAAGGTTTCCAGCTGCGATTGGGATCATTGGGAGAAATGGGTATGTTTGGCTTCTCTCAGTGCAGTATGCGACTTGGAAGAGACATGACTGACGATGTGCAGCCGAAAGATGCGAAACCTCACCACCTTGTCTTCATTGCCGATCCCCAAATAATCGATCCTCATTCCTACCCAGGTCGTCCCTGGCCTATCAACCCTCTCACAGTTCTCATTACCGACAACTACCTACGACGCGGCTACCGAGCCATGCAGCGCCGATTACATCCTGATAGTCTATTCTTCCTCGGCGATCTTTTCGACGGCGGCCGCGAGTGGAAGACCCGCGAGGGCAAGTTCGTTGATCCGAAGTGGGGACGTGGCCGGTCAAAGGAGGAGAAGAAGTTGGTTCAGACGTGGCACGACAAGTACGGCGAGGATTTCTGGCTACACGAGTATGAGAGATTTGGAGATATCTTCTTTGAGCACTTCAATGACGGCGGAGAAGCGCCTGGAGCTTGGCAGCGTGGGCGGAAGCTGGTGACGAGTTTACCTGGAAACCATGACTTGGGTTTTGGTGCGCAGGTCCAGGTTTCAGTGCGGGATCGATTCAGTGCATTCTTTGGAGATGTGAATCGTGTTGATGTTGTTGGAAACCATACGATTGTCTCTGTTGACTCAGTCTCTTTGAGCGCGGATACTTCAGAGTGGAAGAACCAGCATGATTTACAGCCTATCTATGGACCCGTGAATGAGTTTTTGGATGGTGTAAAGACACTGAAGAGAAAGGCGGCTGAGGAGGAGTTGCGCCATTACTACGATCTTCAAGGAGGTTTACGATATCCTCACCACGTTGAAGAGCTGGATAGGTCGAAACCAACATGGGGGAATAACCCTGAAGCAGAAAAGGCCGACGGCCCTGACTTTCCTACGATTCTTCTTACTCACGTCCCGTTATATCGAGCCCCTGGAACACCTTGCGGACCTCAGCGAGAACATTGGCCACCTGCCAAACCCCCCAAGGGTCAGAAGGAGCCTGTATTCCCTGATCACCGAAATGCTCTCAGCGTCGTTGGCGGATATCAGTACCAGAACGTGCTCAACGAAGATGACTCAGTCAAACTGGTGAAGAAGGTGGGCAATATCAAGCATGTCTTTTCAGGCGACGACCACGACTACTGCGAGGTTGTGCACTCAGACGCGAAAGAGAACGTACGGGAAATTACCGTCAAGAGTATGAGCATGGCCATGGGTGTTCCTACGCCGGGATTCCTCATGGCGAGCATGTATAACCCTGTTGATGCACAGGGCAAGCCACTACCTGGAGCACCAGAGCAAACGATCCAGACCCATCTGTGTCTTTTGCCGAACCAGATCCATACATATATGGAGTACATCGTCTTCATCGTCGCAACGCTTGTTCTTCTCGTCGTTCGCGCTGCGCTTGTGCCGGCGCTCTCACTCGCCCCTTTCGCTCTCGAGCCCGAGGAGTCATCGCCTTCGGCTGTCCTGCCTATGTATAAGGACAAGATGGACCCCCCTGAGGCATCGTCATATCGCAACACCACATCTTCAGGTACTTCAGCACATCACCTACCCTCACGTCTATCAGCTGCAGCTCCACGGAACGGGAGGAGTACATCTCCTGTCCAAACATCAAGTCGGTGGCAAGCTCGCCGTGGAGGTCGTAGCGACAAGCGCTGGGGCTGGGGGTCTGCAGGCGGACCACGAATCCATCTTGACGATAATCTCTTCAGCACAAGCGTTCGGGATCAACGCATTGGTGGTAAGAAAGCCCTTGGAGTAATCGGCCGGGAATTATGGACCACGACATGGCGTGTTGCTTGGATGACAGTCTCATTTTTCGCATATCTTGCATGGAGAGGATAAATAAACGCCCATTGGGAGGAGTATTGGTTTTGGTCAGAATAGCTTCAAGCTTTCTGTATACAATAATTCACGTTGGGTTAGGAGAACATATCGATGTTCTTGGAAAAGCAGGCTTTGCTTAATAGCCAACATAGCGCTCACGCAGAGCTGTTTTATATGTATAAACAAGACGATAAAAGTAATAGGAATGAACAAATATATTTCATCATGCAAAACGGCTAAGAGCCATGAGCCGCGTTATCAATCCCAAACCCATCATAGGCATAACTCGTAACCACTCCCTCCACTCATCTCCTCCTCGAAACACCGATTCTCTCCTCCCTCACCCTTCGAACATCATCATCCCTCTCCCTCTCCTGCAACGCCTGATGGACGCCCTCCATATCAGCCTGACTCTGCTGAGCAGCCGCCACAGCAGCGGCTCTTCGCGCTTGTTGTGCTGCGACGAGGGCTTCACGCGCACGACGGTCCTCGTAAGAAGCGACGTCCTCTGAAGTGATGTGTAGAGTTGTTGCAGGTCGTCTGAGCATTGTGATTTCTTTGCGGTAGGCGGTGGTGGAGTTGTTTTTGGCTTAAAGAAGCGATGAAAACAAAGGGCTTTTGTTGTTATGATGACTTTATGAGTGTGATGTGAAAATAAAGGGAGAGGTCTTTGTATGGATTCTTATTTTGGCGATAGAAATAAAAGCCAGCGGGAGAAATAGAAAAAGAACAGGTAACGTCTTTTGTTGCTGTTTCTTGTTTGTCTTGGGTCTTGAGTATGAGATGCTGTTGCAAGGGTCGCATGAGACCAGAGATGGGTAAACATAATGTGGAGTTGTTTGTGAATCAGCGAGATTGATTGGCTATAGCCACATTCACCTACCACCCGTACTCCCTACTCCGTAAGTCTCACTGTAACCAAGCAATGCAATCTTCATTTCATGAGAAAATCTCAAACATCAAACATCAATTCTTTTATGTCATCTATATAACGCGATACTTGGTATCGATATGTCGATCATCTATTATAAATGCCTTCAGCGCCTTCAATGCTTTGGTATATGGTAAACGTGTCAAAATGAAATCTCATGCATGGGATGGATATATGGGCATCCCAGCCAAATGAACCGCGAATAACAAAAGAACGAACAAAAATCACCTTCACGGTGATATACTGAACCCAGACGCATACACGTTTTCCGCCTCCCACTTCAGAAAGTCGGGCAGGTCGTGATCTAGGTTATAACCCATCGGTACCGTATCCGGAATATCGGCTTCGCCAGCGCCCATATGAACCACGAGAGGCATCATCGGGCTCGGTGGTAGGCTGTCTTCCGAGCTGTGTGACGAAGGGCGTTTGGGTCGTCCTTCGCCAACCCATCGTTTTAGCCCTGTGCTGTTATAGAACTTAGCTTTGTCGAGAGTCTGGCCGGGCGCCGGGGCGTTCCAGAACCCGGAGGGGAACTCTGCACCCACCGGGATCGGCAGGTCAATGTCCGTGTCGATGGTTGAAGGCGTCGACGAGAGAGTGCTGTGAGCCGAAGACCTCATTGACGGCGCATGCTCTGACACAGAAACAGCCACGGGTTCTGGTTCTGGCTCTGGCACGTCTTCGGGTATCAGCACCCCGTATGTCTCAAAGCCAAACGTATCGAACCACGACGTGATTTCCTCCACCTGCTTTGTGTCCTCCTCGCTCGACATGTCTTGGAGGAAATCACCGGCTCCTCCCAAGATCGCCATCTGGAACGCTGTCCAGTCTAACGTGTCGTCCATGGTCTTGACTCCTTTGCCAACCTCGGCTTTGGCTAGGGTGATAGGTCCATGACGGAAAGATGGTTTTGTGAGAGTATATGGTGTACTCTTGAGGTAGAAGAACTCATCGTTCTCTTCCATCTTCATATTGGTGGTTTCAGTGGCCGGTGGGCTGGCTGGAGGCTCAATACTTGCCTCGTCTTTCGCTGTCGCCGCCACCAAGACTTCGGGGATCGATGGTAGCTTTTGGGGAGCCTCTGCACCGAAACGTGCAGGATTCTTGACCGGCACCTGGGGTGAGGTCTCTGGCGATGCGTCACTTTTATCTTTGTTACTCCCGACTGACTCATCATCCTCCTCCCCTGAGGCCCGTTTCGAAACGTCTCGGGAAACACGATCCAGATCAGGAGTCAGGTCTGTGGCAGGAGGCGTTACTACGACCGAAACCGCCGAATTCTCCACAGCCTGTCTCGCTCTAATTCGAGATGCTAATTCATCAAGATGGAATGGTTCAATATCTGTCTCGGAGTTATCTGATGCTGCACTGCGAACGGAGTCGATAGAATATCGTTCTCTAGTGGTAGCGCGCTCGTCGTCCAATTGTTGTGCAGCCTCTCGTTTCTTGCGCAGTGCTTCAATGCGATCCGGTGTTAGCATCTCATCAGCTTCGATGCGCCTGAAACGCTGGCCTGTGAAAAGGTCTGTCATGTTCTCTGACAAAGTCCATCTTGGCGTGCGGATCGCCGCTTTCGAAAATGAAGTCCCTACAAGGCTATGCTTCTTTCTCTGAGGTTTCTTCACCACTGAAGTCCTTCTGTCTGGTGATGATCTTTGAGATGAAGTTGAAGGCGAATTTTCCCTTCTCCATCTCGAATGTTTTTGAAAGCCCGTGGGCAGCGGCATGGATTTGGAATGTTTGTGAAAGGTTGGAATTCCTGGTGGTGAAGGTGGTGAAGGCAAAACAGATAACTGCGATGCACGTTGGGTTTCTCTAAGTGCAGATCCAAGAGCTTTGAATGCCTCATCAGTCTCACGAAATAGACGGTCAACGCTGTCTAATGACGAGCCAAGGCTTTGGCCGTCGTACATGGGTTGGGCAGGCTGCCAGGTGGTTGGCCCGGCCTCGTAACCATCAGCGCCATGGTCCGACAAAGAAAGAATCGACGCCTCTGGCGAGGTTCTTTCTAGGTGTGTGCTATTGTCGTTTACATGGACAGGGTTGAGAGAACCATTCCTAGACCGAGGGGGGCGTAGGTACCGAGATGATTGGGAGGAATGGGAGTGATGGTAGGAATGTGGGTGGGCTTGTCCGTGCTCACTTGGACAAAGAACAGGTGCAGGCCATCTGTTGGTGGGATCATTGCCTGTGAGAGCCTCAAGGGCAGCATTTCGCCCCTCACAGCGTGAAGAGCTGATAGATGGTGCTCGTGAACGTGGAGTCGGTAGAGGGGGAACTGCGTTCGCAACACGGTGTACGTCAGGTATCCTTTGAATAGTAACAGGCGTTGCACCTTTCTTTGGAACTGGTAGACGTGACTTGGCCTTGTTGGTCTTTCTTTGTGAAGACTTGGCGCAACAAGAACTCAAGTCCTCGCATGAATCAGTGAGATCTTCATGGCGATCGCGACCACGATCCCGATCTCTGATATTGGGTTGTGACCGTTGAGGAGTCATAAGTCGCCGTATCAAGCCAGGCATCTTGGCTTGCCCGACAAAGGCAGATGATGGAACGAAGAGAATTCAAAAAACGGTTTCACATAGTTCTGAAGCAAAGAAAGAAGAATAATGAAAGAAGTGCGTTGAAAAGGGAGTTTGTCGAGCAAATGCTGGTAAGTATATGCTCTAGATGAGTGGATGCGATCTCATTCTGTGTCGCCGGATTCGAGGCTGTTTTAGATGGGTCTAAAGTTCAACGGACCCGAATGCGGAAACCAGATGCGATTTTGGCCTGCAAACAATTCAACTGCCCAGATGTCGCAGGATTTATCAGTAGATATATACCTCAGGACGCATACGGTGCGATGCACTCAGAGAATGGACTCTTGGTGAACTCGTGTGATCCTTCCTCTGTCTGTAAGCCTATCCTCAGTCATGGTGTTGTGGAGCAACAATGGCCCCCAGATGCATGCAAGCAAAGTCCTACCAATACAGGCAATCTGTATATGGTCTACTGCCGTGCTAATTGGGCTGTTGGTTGATCGTGGCTGATGCTATTCAGGGCTGTTCGTTCAGGCCTGCGAGAAGCAGGAAACAAGATGATTTGCTTCAAATGTCGAGGCCCGGTCATCGTATCCAGCTTGTGCAACAACTCCCAACCACTCACTAATCATCAGTGGTTCATTCGAGTTCCGGATATCGAATAACCGGACCCAAGTAAAGGGCCCGTACAACACATCAAAGTCGCTACCCGTCTGGATAAAGCGTCTTGACGTCGGAGACGAGTTGAGAGCCCACGACGTCCTGTAACATCACAGCAGTGGGTATCAGGCGGAGCGGGATGATGCAGTAGTAGAAACGATCCTCCTGTCAGCCTGCGTATGCATTGTAACCCTTAGAACTCGGTAGCCTGCAGTGCTAACCTGAAGAGAGAGCCCTGATGTCGGCGGTAACTCGAAATGCCCTAGGAGCTTGTATCGTGTCGAATGACTGTCTTGGCAAAGGACGGCTGATCTACCGGGCCCTGATGCTGATCTTCAGGTGGAGAACGGGAAAGAAAAGTTTCCCGCGTGCATTGACGGGCGAACGATTAGCGATGGGTACCTATCGTTAGATCCGACAGTTTATTGTGTCTTCATTCCAATTCCGAGCGGTGAACCACCAACGGCTTCTTGCATTAGGAGAGTCATGGCATCGTATCAGAATGATTTGGCTGCATCAAGACAGGGGTGAAGATTAATTGACAAGAGCTTGAGGTCACAATGACAGAACAATTGATCGGTAGTCGAAGCGTGGCGCAGTTGAAGTGATGTTGTATTTGTTGGGTTCTTCTTCCACGGGAGGAATCGATCCTGCCCGTGATGGATGGATAATAACCTTGTTCGTTCCTGGCGCACCTGCCTTTCTCGGACACGGCAGTTAAAAATCACTTCCTGAGCCTCAATAATGCAGAACATTTCATGGGGGCCAATAGAAGCTCAATGAAACAAGAATACTCTATATTTGGATCCTTGATGCACATGCAATATATTTATGCTCCTGGTATTTTGTTAACAATTTTCGGAGTTGCCCAGCTTTGGAGGCATTAGGGGACCATAGCCCCCAACAACACCAAGGTCAATCCCTGAGACAGTATCCGTTTATATTCTTCAACGGAACTCAGCTGAGTTTAATTTAAATATGATCCATGTTTCGGTAAATTCGTTTCCGTCCTCTCAACCTCATGGTTAAGGCATGTTCCAGGATGCTATTCCTCACGGCTGGTACAAGCTCTCCGAGGAGTCGGTCATCAGCCGATAGGAACACAGTGAAGTAATTCTCTCATACTCGTGCTGTTCCGAGCATATCAGACATTGGTACAAGTGGGCTTCGACCACATGAAACAGAACTGGACCCAACTTCTTGCCGGGGTTTCCATGCAGTTGTCAAGATTGGCATCACAAGAAGCTACAGGCCAAGATCCGACGTCGCTGGACCCCAATCTATTCTCACGGACTGGCCTATGGGTTGAGATATAACATCGGGAGCAATGTTGTAGAAATGATATTCATGTATTCAAATGAACCTAAATATAGACCAAAGCCATGCAAATTCGTCGAACTCCTTTTTATGTATTCCATAACCATCATTCATTTACAGCAAAAAGTCCCAATAACTCATAGCAATAAACCGACCTGCAGTACTCCCGTAAGATCTTGTAATTCATAAAAATGCCTCTCGTTTCTCATATATAGTTTTGTGTATCCGTACCGTATGTGCTTCTGGACGACCAAACCGAAGAATTGGCTGAATCATGACCGGTTATTTTTGTTTGTGTGTTTACCCTCAAGGCAGACGGTTGTATCGTTTAATCGTTCGTGGTGTAGCAATGCGCATCATCTTGGATACTTCATAGGCAGGCCTAGGTGCTCTCTTCTCATCAAGTAAAGGCTCAAAGTCGTCATGCAGCTCAACATATGTAGGCTTCTTTCCAAATTTCGTCTTTGCCCATGACCTCAGAGGGCCGAAGAGACAGTCATGACAAGAAATCTTTCTGTTGTTCTTGGTGGTGGTGGTGGTGCTGTTTGTGGTGCATGGCTTAGAGGACATGATAATTTTGATCTCTTTGTACTGACTCATGGTGAAGAAGGAAAGGCTGTCGCTCTGCTCAGCAGGTTTGACAGATAGTAATGGGGTCAGAGATAATGATGGAGGTGAGGATAATGATGGTGTAGAAGAATGAAATGTGTTGAAGAAACTGAACAAATGGAAACAGGTGGGATGAGGCCCCCTTTTCAGCACAGCATCGCATGCACAGATTCTGCGGTAGATGTAATGATGCCAGAGGAGGCTGGATCCATCATTCCGGCCACGATAGCTTCGACGTAGGGCATGTTCCAGATTGCTTGATGCTGCATTCCGTTGGTGGATCAAGGGAGACAAGGGATTTCCAAAACGGTTTCTCCATCGACCAGTAGCAAGACAGAATAGTTAGCAGTCAAAAAAGGTATGTGAGACATGAGTGGTTGGGTGAGACAATTTCTTCCCATTAACGTCCTTTTGTGTAAGAACTTTTCCAGTCAATATATCTAATCTGCTTCGCCAGCCTCCTCTGCCTCATCGTCCTCATCATCGTCCTCATCGTGCGAGATGAATGGAACGAACCGAAAGTCCAAGAAGCTTCGCTTGCCACCTTCAATATCTACCATGAATTGCAGACTCAGCACCCCCTGACCATCCCCTCGTAGACTAACCTTAGTGGCAATCCGCATTGCTTCTGTTGAATTCTTGATAAAGTCAAACTTGTAAGCTTGCGACCAGCGTTCCTGTATGTTGAAGGTTTCGAGAAGGTCTCTTCCACGTGCGAAGTCCACTCCTGAGCTTCCAAGATCCCCGACACCAGCGAGAGATAGAAATGGCGAGGTTTTAGTGGTTGTGATAGTTAGCTTTGTCGGTGCTGTTGGAGAAATCTCCGCAAGAGAATCGAGTAGTGTTCGAGATTGCATAATGATTTTGAAAGACAGATCGTTGCGGTCAAATGGAATATCATCAGGTATTTCTGGTAGATAGGTTGTCAATGACGCTGTTGTCTTAACGCCAGACTCCTCGATTGTGATCTTGAATGGATCACCTTCCTGGCCATACTGCAGAGTACAGGTGCCAGAAATACCAAGAGTTTGGTTACTGAAAGCATCAGGCCGATAGTTCCGAAGATTGCTGCGATAAGGATCCTGGTCTGCTTTTTGAGCTCGTGTGGCCACGTCTACGGCTCCAAATATTTGGAGTACTTCGAGAACAGAAGATAAAGAAAGTTGAAAATTAGGAAGCTCAGGTGGATTGTCGTCATCCTGAGCAGGCAAGTTGGCTGTGTATGATGAGAAGAGAGCTTTATCGAGAAATGCAACTCCTGATGATTGTCAGTTGTGGTCTATCCTAAGGATAGCTGTCAAACTGACCTTGCATCACCCGTGCATGGTCAGCAGCGAAACGAACACCATCCTCTGTAATTTGAACATGAACTCTTGGTGTAAAGTTGATGCATTTGAGAAGTTGATACAGTGGCCTGGTCGAAGTCGCAACTGCGCGGAAGATTGGCTGAGCGTCTGGAACCATTTCGAGATTGTGACTGTGGTAGATTGAGGATGATGTGTGGATAAAAGTACGAAAACTGGCAGAAAAGCAATAGGCGCCTGTAGTAGCGTCTTCTCTTGATTGCTCCAACTATTTTACACGAAACCGATCGAAATGAGGACTTTTGGGTATCTTAGACGTAGACTCCGACCGCACAGAACATATAAACCACTCCGAAACTGTCGAAAGTAAGTAATTGAGAAGATGATGGACAGTCGATGGAAAACGTACGCTATGGCGATCGAGGCTGGAATGCCTAGTACGGGAACGTTGACGATTGTGCGGTCTGGAACCAGTCAGTAGGCAGAAAAGCAGATGAGAGTCATGACACTTACTCAGGGCAAAGACGCCGGTGAGAGAGAATCCGAGGAGTAGCAAGAAAAAGGCGACCCAGAACTGGCTTCCTTTGCTCACAGTAGGGAAGAAGGGACTGCCAGCAGCAGCTTGCCAGACCTCAGGCAGCGAAGAATCCATAGGCTAAATTGGAAAGAAGAATGGAGTGTAGTTTGAGAGGGCGAGTAATGGGTTTTCGCGAGAAATTGACGTGTTGCGGTAGAAAAGTTGAGGTGAATGTGTTGGCTTGACAAACTGCTTTGTTAGGAGATGCTCTGGGGAAGCTTCATGAGCTTACGATGGCGCATCGTGTCCATAGACAAATAGGGTTTAGTGCGTATTCGCCCCTGTCAGCTCCTGCCTCAAGCTGGAGGGGCCCACATTGAATGACATAAGCAGCGCACGGACATTCTCGACGCGCTTCACTCCGCTGTCATGATACTCCATTCTATCATAACTCACTTGCTCCCTAATTAACTTTCAAAGTTGAAGAACCCTACAGTTTTCCTGTTGCGATCATGTCAGAAGAAAGTAAGTCTTATCAAATATGCGACCGCGGCAACGATGGAATTACTCACAATATCTCACTTAGACGGCAAGCGCAAAGCCGAGGAGGAGCCATCGTCTCCTACCCCATCGAAGCGCATTAAGCAAGATGATTCGGCTGAGCCTCCGGAGAAGAAGCCGGAGATCAAGAGGATTCCTTTCCCCGAAAAGGTCAGTTTGTCAGCAAACCTCATACATATATCATGTACTCACATGGTTATTACAGCCCGCCGTCATCGAAGAGCGCAATGGCGAAATCGAATTCCGAGTAGTCAACAACGACAACGAGCGCGAATCACTCATCATCTTAACTGGACTCAAGTGTATCTTTCAAAAACAACTTCCCAAAATGCCTAAGGATTATATTGCGCGACTAGTTTACGACCGAACACATTTATCGATTGCCATCGTCAAGAAACCCCTTGAAGTTGTTGGAGGAATCACATATCGCCCATTCAAGGGTCGTCGTTTCGCCGAGATTGTTTTCTGTGCCATTAGTTCTGACCAGCAAGTCAAGGGATACGGCGCCCATCTCATGTCGCACTTGAAGGATTATGTCAAGGCGACAAGCGACGTGATGCATTTCCTCACCTATGCCGACAACTACGCTATTGGTTACTTCAAAAAGCAAGGTTTCACCAAGGAAATCACCCTCGACAAGAAAGTCTGGATGGGCTACATCAAGGACTACGAAGGCGGTACAATTATGCAGTGCTCGATGCTGCCGCGGATTCGATATCTCGAAATGGGTCGCATGCTCCTTAAGCAGAAAGAATGCGTCCAAGCCAAGATCCGCGCTTACTCCAAATCACACAATATCCATGCTCCGCCGAAGGAGTGGAAGAACGGAATCACCGAGATCAACCCTCTCGATATTCCTGCCATTCGAGCATCAGGGTGGTCCCCTGATATGGACGAACTCGCCCGCCAACCTCGCCATGGGCCCAACTACAATCAACTTCTTCACTTACTCAACGATCTACAGAACCACAACTCAGCCTGGCCATTCCTTGTGCCTGTTAACCGCGACGATGTAGCCGATTACTACGACGTTATCAAGGAGCCTATGGATCTTAGTACGATGGAGAGCAAACTTGAGGCAGACCAGTACCTCACGCCTGAAGATTTCATCAAGGACGCCAAGCTTGTTTTCGACAACTGCAGGAAGTACAATAATGAGAGCACTCCCTATGCGAAGTCGGCCAACAAGCTCGAAAAGTACATGTGGCAGCAGATCAAGGCGATTCCTGAGTGGTCACATCTGGAGCCTGAGAGATAGAGCTCTCGTCCAGCTAGTAAACCAAAACAAAGGAATCGCATCCGCATCAGACTTCGGAGATCTTCGGGGCACACGGTAGAGGTGTAGCTGTTGGGATGTCTTTTATAATTTATCTGGGCGGTTAAAGGGTTAATATTAGCGAGGAGTTTTTGGATTCTGGTAGCAGTGTAATGAATACCATGCTTTATGTTAAAGTAGCTATCTTTGTAGTATGTAGTACATATGTCGAGTCTCTCTAACATCATAGATGACCCGAGTTGGTGAGATTTGATACTGAGTAAGCCGGAGTAAGCAGAATGCATAACGAACAGGCTCAGAGTATCCTTTCGATCGGAATTTAACAAATCGTAGACCAACACCTCTTTGATAGCATAATGCATCTTCGGAATGTGAGGCACAGCATGACAGCTGTAAGTCAGGCTTGCTGCATGTCATGAATCTCGTAGCCCGCTTTGGTGCTACACAGCAATGACGGGAAGGCCCATTATAGAGCGTGTAATGCCAAGTCATACTACTATTATTCAATGAATTTTGCCTCATAATCTAATTATTTCATCGACTATCAACCAAGATCCGGGTTGCCATTCAACAAACTTCGTGTCTTGCGTCAGCTGGTCTAGCATTTATAAATCAGATTTTGGGACACGAGCACTAACAAATGACTAGGATCTAGTGTCCGGCCTGATGGTCTAGCGGTATGATTCTTGCTTCGGGATTGACATCTCAGTTCTCAAAAGAGGACTAAAGTTTGCGAGAGGTCCCGGGT
>JABFMM010000359.1:0-23994 GCA_013623845.1 Fusarium foetens | reverse complement strand
CTATAACCTGTTCCTCTAGATTACTTAGTTTCCGTTGCTTTGGAACCTAATCTGAACAGACTTGCATGCCACTGTTGCAGTAATAGAGGGTTGAGAAGTTAACCTTACAGATCTTTGCAGCTTATTGCAGACTTAATTTAGGGTCAGCCTGATAGGCCTGAAGCGCAAGGAGGATTTGAGCCTGTTTGTTAAATTGAGATATGTTATTTGGTTTAGAATTAATTAATTAGATAGTTAGATATAAGGTTAAGGGATTTTTAGAGCACTTGCTTATCTCTAGCGCTTGCTTATTAACTATATTATACTTTATTTTATTTTACTAAGATTAATAACTATTAATTTCTTATTTATCTTAATTAGTTATTATTTAATTTATTAATTATAATAAAATACTTACTAGTTATTATAAGACTCTAATAGAGATATAGGCACGCATATAATAGTCCTTGAGCAGCCGGATAGAATCACTTCCGACACACATCACCCACTCGAGACGATAGAACCGCGACGATGCTTGCCCGTAGAGGACGACCAATAGTCTCACGACCAAGAAGTGCTTTGTCCTGTGCCGCTTCACTTCTTTACCAAGTTCGCTGTTATATTGTTCCTGTGCGAAAGGGTGCTCGACCGTTATTAAAGACTCGGGTGGACATGGCAATGTGTGTGCTTGCCCCCCCTCGATATCGTCGATAGTGAAAGTGGGAACGACAGCGTCCATGTGTGCTTACTGCCTTGGCGGCCTAGTCTCGACCATCCTTGTTTGCAGTTTTCCTTCAAATGGCATGTCCCAATCGCACCGTTCCATGGTGGACGTCGGATCGGGACGGCACCCCAAAATGCGACATGGACTCCTTCAAAACTCGCAGGGGAGCGACTTCTGGATGGCCAAGGAAAGCACCTGCATCTGGCTGAAGTAGCGTGGCCAGCCTGGAGGATCTTCATCAGGTAGCTCAACACAGAGCACATCTACCCCCGAGCACACACGATCCATCTACGGAGGGCTTCGTTTGAGCCGCCTGAGCAAGATATACAGTCTCTCGCACACCCGTTTCTGTGTGGTTATATGGCGCACTGGAAGAATCCAACTGAGTGAGCCTGGGTGAGAGAGGAAATGCAGGGTAAGGGTCGGACTACCAAAATCTCTTCGTCGCGGCCGAGAAGGAGGGAGATGTGCGAGCGGACGCGAAGTCACCTCGAAACAGCGAGGACGACGAGGTCAGCCTGTCGGTTTGGTCGTTGGCGGTCAGCGTCATGATGGATACCAAATGTCAACAAAATCTTTTCCTCGTTACGTTTTGGCGTGCGATTGACATGTGCCGGATGAGATGTGCCGTCTGCAAGTGATGTTATTTTGTGTAGGGGTACTGACGGGCTTGTTGTCTTGTCTCATGGTCGATTCAAACGTCAGCCAAGTATTCTGGTACCACCTGGAGCCGGGCGTCTATTCCTGAAGCCTGGCCAGGTCGTACGATTTGTGATGTCTCACTTGGTTTGAAACGTCGAGAAAAATGAGCCACTGGCTTCTATGGCGGATCGAATAACATTGCCAAGTGATTTAATATGCCTGCGCCTTTCCATCGTTCCAACACATACGTCTCCGTAGAGCCTGTGGCTGCCGAACCTTGGCTCGTGGACAGTAGGATCTATACCTGACTTTCATGTTGATCCATCGAGACTTTTGAAGGAGGCATACACTTGCAAAGCACCTTCAATACTTTGTACCAACCCAAAGAATATTGTCAACACAAGAACGAGGACGGCTACCCAGAATGTGTACCTGTTGATGAGACCGGTATTAGCGGATGACAATGTGCGTTGGGAAGATTTGCTATCGAGGAGCGGTACCATTGGACGCCGTTCCGCCTATCATGCCACCATTGCGATAGCGATTTCGGCTGTGCTTCGTCAAAGATCTGCTTTAACACGACAAGACGATCATTCCAAAATCTAAACCTTTCAGTTTGCCGATGGTCCGTCTTTAGTTGTCCACACTGGATGGCTCGTTTGTCAAGGCCCGCGTCGGACAGCTTGGAGAACCACTTCCTTGTTTCCACGTCTGAGGATGGGAAGAGGAGTGCTAATGTCTGCAACGTCTCTTCCGCGAGACCTTTGGGTAGTAGGGAGTCGGCACTGCCACGATAAGTCAGCGGACTCACACATTGAGTGGTCGTGAAGAATTGTGAACCTCTGCTGTTGGACATATAGGAACGAAGCATGATGGAAGACGTGCACACGTCGATCGTCATCGGTCAATCGGAGATGGTCCACCAAGTTATCAGTCCAAACGATATCCAGCCCTGCGATACGGCACAGGTTTCGCGCAGTGAATATCTTCTCCATCTTAACATTCTCCTTGGCCAGCTGGGCAGCTCCAGGATCAAAGTAGGCTGACACAAAGCTCTCCAGGGACCCATGACTCCAACGGAGATGGCTTCTGCCAGAGAAGCCGTACGCGAAGCTGCAGAAGCTTATCATAAAAAGCAGACTGGCGGCCAAATCTATCGAGTTGTCGAGCATCTCGTCTTCGTTGTCGTGAAGCGCTGTGAGTTTCTTTCGCAGCTCCTCCTTGATGTCATGGCGCAGCATCCCGCTCTTGAGTTTGCGAATGCAGTCGACCACATCACGGTGCGATCGCAGAGCCACGTATCGCCCTCCGTTGTGGAGAGCCCTGGCGCATTCTTTGTTGTAGTATGTCCAAAAGGATTGCAAGTCAAAGTCCACGCTGTTGAGGCGCGGATCCTGGTACCGGGAGGCCCAGTACTCGCTGGCTATCGTTGTTTTGGTAAGTTGCGGCAGCGGGAGATCCAGCAGGCTCGAATCGAGCTCCGTCTTGTCTGCCATGATCGCAGTTTCAGTCGTCTTCTGGTCTGTTTAGTTCACACGAAAGATTAGGCTCCAGCGACGCTGACGGACGATAAGGCGGGTGAGGTAGCCAGCCCTGTTCGGATGCATGAGACTGCGTCTGTCATTGGCGGATGCTCCGCCTCATCAGCGCGACGAGCCTCTGCACACAGCCCCCATATAACTGCGGCTGAATCCCCTTCATCAGTGTCGAGAGTCACATTTCTCATGACTTGAGAAACCATATTCCTCATGAATTGAAAAAGACATCATGAAATACGTTGAACTATGCCGCTGGAAATTGTAACATCCCCTCTGCGATCCTGGGAGAGCGGCATCGCCATACTTAGTGGCAGGTCGGCAACGAGGCCTCTCGCATGGCCTGAACCAGAGCTGTCTGTCGGCCGCTGCATAGGCAAGGTCGGCAAGGAGCTATGCTGGGTGGCCAAAGGCCCGGCGAGAGACGCATTCGCGGCGATGGCTCCAAAGATTAAAGCCTACCTCGAGAGGTCGGTCGAACCAGTGTCGAGCTGGGTTACATGGTCTATCTATATGTTCGGTAAGTCGGCAAACAGTGCCAGCCCAGCCATTCTGTTTTGCTGCGAAGTCGTTGCGCATCGCAAACAGGTGAGAAATGCAATTCAAGACAGTGGCATTCTCGACGAGTTCCCCGGTGTTAAGACGGCCCACATGCCTCGACCGCCCGACTTCAATCAGCTCGTTCAATTGGCAGACGATGGCATGACGTTGTCATCTGATCATCGACCTGTCCTTGCGTCCCTTGCGAGCAACCCATGCGGGATGCCGTTGTTCGTTGAACGACGCATAGACGACGGAACTTGTTACAAACAAGCTACCGTCGGTGGCATCATCCAGCTGTCGGACAAATTCTACTACACCACAGCAGGTCATGTGCTCAGCCCCGACACAGCCCCGAGCTACACGGAGGGCGAAGCCAGCGACGACGAATTTGAGATTGACGACGACGATGATGAGGTGTACGAAGTGGACGAAGTGGCATCGACGGCTTATGAGAAAACGTGGTTGGCACAAGCCAACGACGCCGCCATGAGCCCGCGGTACGCAAGTTCGACCGAGAGCAAGATGCTCCAGCCACCATTCTCGCCGAGCATACAAGATATGCAAGCAACACAGGAGGGGTCGAAATGCAAGAGCCGTCGGGTTCTCGAGGAAGGACCTTCACTGAGCACTTTCCCGCCTCCACAGCGTCTGGGGCACGTCTATCTGTCCTCCCTCGACGAACCACAGTCTGGTCTCGACTACGCCCTGATCGAGGTGACCAGGCCCATTCACTGCACCGCGAACAAAATCGCCCCTTCCCCCTTTTCTGCAAAGGGCGAAGCTAAGATCCAGCGCGTCGTCACAGACGGCCCCAAGGACGTCAAGATCCTGAGCTCCACCTCGAGAGGAACACTTACAGGAGTCATGTCAGGCACTCCCCTGTACGCCCGCCTCCCCAACAGCAGTCTGTACCAGGATGTCTACAACGTCCTCTTGGACTCGCGGCTAGAAGCCGGGGACTGTGGCTCCTGGATCATTGACGCCGAGTCTGGGAACTTGTATGGACACATTGTGGCCGGGTCCCCGGATTCGGGTGCTGCAATTGTGATACCTTTTGCACGCGTATTCGAAGACATAGAAGCGCGAGTAAAGCATCACCCTCATCTGCCCCTCACCGGAGGCGCATCGCTATACAACTTTGATGAAAAACCAGACCTTGCTACGCATCTGCAACACACAAAGTCCGTCACGGCATCCTCTTCTAAACCACCATCGGAGTACAGCCAAGAGTGGATCCGCGACTTGGGAAGCCGATTTGCGAGCCAGTGGCGGATCAAACTATTGGATGAACTGAAACTATCACGGACTGGCCGCCAAGCTACTATTGAACAAGCAGTTTCGTCTACTGATGATGAATCAACTCCGCCCTATAGTCCGCCTAGAGAGGAAGAGTCGGTTCCGCGGTACACTGCAGCTGACACTGGAAAAGCATTACTGCTGCCGCCCCAAAACCGGAGACTAGTGCGAACACCGCTGTTCCCCCAGCTTCCGAATGTAAACGACCGGAAGTCCCAAAAGTTCCGCAACCTTCTGATAGCTCTCTCCTTGATCCCAACGAAGTACGAGAACCCAGGATTACTCGACGAAGCTCTGACCAGCATCCCGCTAGAGAGACTCTACAGTGAAGCTGAAGAAGAGAGCATGATATTCCAGGCCCAAGCAGAATCATGTGGCGATGGACGGCAGCCTGAGTGGGGCTACAGTGACTGCATCATCTGGGCAATGATGCGATGGTTCAATCGCTCGTTTTTCACTTTCGTGACCAATCCACCATGTTCGAAATGTTTGTCTCCAACCATTACTATAGGGTTAACTGCGCCAAGCCCGGAAGAGTCAGCTTGCGAGGCTTTTCGTGTCGAGCTCTACAGATGTTCAAGGGAAGACTGCCTAGCATACGAGCGATTCCCCCGATATGGAGACGCTTGGAGACTACTTCAGACCAGAAGAGGGCGATCTGGTGAGTGGGTGAACTGCTTTACGATGCTCTGCCGGGCCATGGGCGCCAGGGCACGGTGGGTATGGAACAGCGAGGACCACGTGTGGACCGAGGTGTACTCGGAACACAGGAAGAGATGGGTTCACATTGATCCATGCGAGGAAGCTTTTGATCGCCCAACCCTATACAGCGAAGGTAAGTCATTGCACTCGAGATCCTCCCAAGCATTGCCTGCCCTCTCAAGACACAGCACTGACATTTCGTAATTAGGCTGGAAGAAGAAAATGGCATATGCTATAGCCTTCTCTATTGAAGGCGCTACGGATGTCACGCGACGATATGTTCGCAAGGCGGAGCATGCGGCGGAGCGAGACCGTTGTCCAGAAGCCGTCCTGCTGTACATCATGGATGAAATCAAAAGCCTCCGCCGCCAAAATATAAGTAAGGAGGAAAAAGTCCGACTGGAAGAGGAGGACAGATGCGAACAGCGGGAACTCAACGCCTATGTTGTTTCAAGTGTCACCGCCGACTTCATGGCCACGGGATGGGCTCATGTTGAGGATTCGTCACAATTGCTCAAGTCGCCGGGAGAGACGGCCAAGCACAGTCAGAAGCAGGGGAGTGGAGGAGTGGAAGAGGGACCTTTGGTTATCCCTTAGGTCGACAAATGCTCAAGTACGCTGTATTGACATGCGATACCACGTCTTTGTACGAGCTCAGGGGGGGTTGCCATTCAGGAGCATATCGTGAGATATACTTATCTAAAAGATCATTCTGAAGACTTCGTAGAGCTCTTGCAAAACTCGGGCCCATCTTGCTCCTCCCCAAGTATGTTCAATCAGGCCTAAAGAGCACACGTGTTTCGAAACACGACATTCAAGGATTCTCTTCAGAACTGGTCGTCAAACCATGCGCTTGATCGCGGCATCTGAAACCCCTCCTATAACAATCACCGCAAAGGCAGCTAAGGCACTCTTGGCAGGAGTAATAGACAGAGCTGCCCGAGATGCTTAATGTACAAGCATCACACCAGACGGATGTAGCATCGAAAACTGGGTATTTTGCTAGGTCATCGTCCTGGGGAGGGCCCTCACGCAATTCAGTATGCTGAGATACCAGCTTGAACATCTGAGGTGTACCAGTACGGAATACCCACCACGATAGACTGCGGCCTACATGGAATTGCTCTTGAGTTCTAGTACTGGCAGCAATGAGAAGTTCTCCGACTTTGCAGTGTCCATTAGCTATTGCAGCTGACAACGCCGTAGAGCCGTAATAGTTTCTGGCGTTAAGATCAAAACGTCTTAGGGAAAGTAGATACTGCACCGCAAGCAGCCGCCCATTGCGAGAAGCCAAGAAAAGAGCTGTACGATCGAAATCGTCCGTTTCAGGTACATCAAGACGTGAAGACCTGAGGAGAAGTTTGATGATGTCGACGTGACCTTCAGTTGAGGCGCATATAAACGGAGCCCAGCTGTCTTTGCTTTGAGTTAAAAAAGCCGTATATCCGTAAATCGAAATCAAACCTAATTATCATGGCGTAACAGGCTTACCCATGACGACGAGAACCCAAGACATCGGGACAAACGGCACAAAAGCATACGTGTTGGTAGCTACGGAGTACGATTTCCCCAATAAAAAACCATCGCAAACAAGAACTAGCTGGACGGAACATAAAAATAGAAAAAGAAATGCAACTATTTCCTTGTTATTTCTCCGATTCAGTGGAGCTCACTCTCGTTCCTGAACCTGTCCCGTCGCGTGCCTCTGAAACCCCGGATTTTTACGTCACCTACGTCATATGGTGTTACATGTTGGACAAGGGTAGCTCTCAAGGCCCGGGAATAAACAAAAAGCAGCTCCCGTCTCTCTCAATCACCTTCTGCACCTTTATATTTATTTATTTCGTACTTGGGCTTGTTTAAGTGAAAGCTTCGAGATGGTGGGAAAACGTCAGTGGAATAATGAAGGCGCTCGCCATCACGGCCGTCACGTCGGCGACGAAGCACACCATGATGATCACCCTCGCGATCTCGAAACAGGTCGATACTCTTACTACGACCCCAACAAGAAATCACGTCCTAAACCGCGTATAATGCAATTCCAAGATGCGGCGCGCACAGCTCTCGAAGATGCACGCCGCGGGGAGATCAAGCGCGCACTACTCCACGGCATCGATCGTCAAGGGCTCGAGAAATACAGAAAATCAGAAGAGGAGCTAAAAGCGATGAAGAATAAAAAACTCCGCGCCTTTTACGAGCAGCAGAACGAGCGACTTAATGATTGGCTCGAGGTAGACGCTGTGGTGATGGCAATAGCGGACGATGTACTAGAGAGCATGAATCCTGACCCGGACCATGATGGCGATCAAGAGAGATGTGGAGGAATTCAGCGTGTAGAGGGCAGGATTGGAGAGTTGTTGCCTGAGGAGGAGAAGGAGAAGAGGAGGAAAGCTGCAAGAAAGGCGAATTTGGCTATCAATATCAACGTGATGGCTAATATCCTGCTTTTGGCGGGAAAGGCTTTTGCTGTGTTTACGACGGGCTCGTTGTCGCTTGTTGCATCGCTTGTGGATTCAGCGCTGGATTTACTGTGTACGCTTATCGTGTGGTCGACGAGTAGACTTGTCTTGTGGCGGTTGCAGGCGATGCAGCGACGCTTTCCAGTTGGACGAAGACGTTTGGAACCATTGGGTATTCTGGTGTTTTCGATCATCATGGTCATTTCGTTTCTGCAGATTCTGCAGGAGTCGTTCTCGAGATTGCTGAAGCACTCTGAGGCTGAGATTCTGAGCTGGGCTGCTATCGCGTCGTTGCTAGCGACGATTGTTCTCAAAGGAGCTATTGGTCTGGGATGTCGACCTATCAAGTCAAGTCAGGTACAAGCTCTTGTGCAGGATTGCAAAACGGATGTTATTTTCAACACGCTTTCGCTTCTCTTTCCACTGATCGGATACCGCGCCAACGTATGGTGGCTCGACCCCGTCGGTGCCGGACTCCTGTCTCTCTTCATCATCTACGACTGGGGCCACACATGTTTTGAGAACGTTGTCCGGCTCTCAGGCGAAGCAGCAGACGACCATACGCTCAAGAAGCTAATCTACCTCGCCTATCGCTTCGCGCCTGTAGTAGCGGGTTTCAAGAACGTCACGGCGTATCACGCGGGAGATGGAGTCTGGGTTGAGTTTGACGTGTTGCTGGATGAGAAGACGCCGTTGAATAGATCGCATGATATCGCGGAGACGTTGCAGTATTGTGCGGAGGGGTTGGGGGTTGTGGATAGGGCGTTTGTGACGACGGATTATGCGGCGAGCGGACCTTTGGGACATGCGCTCGATTCGGAATGGAATCATTAGGAGGTGAAGGGGGAGGGAGGGGGATGTGTATGAGAGGGACGAAAGGCATAGGTGTATGATATAAGTGTGGAAAATTGTGTCGGAGCTTGGCTTATGGCATAGATTGCGAATGGGCTTGGTTGTGGACTTGGCGGGGTGAGATAGGTCGAGATGCCTTCACATTTATGATGGGATAGCATGAGCATGAGCATAGGCATAAGCGATCTGAAACGATAAATTGATGTGTACATAGGAGCAATAGACATACTTATGATCAAACCTTCTTAAACTCGGTTATAAAATGGTGACAATATCCAGTTCCTTCACTGCCATTGCCAAGTCTGCCATGGCGCCAAGTTGTCTGGGCATTCTTCTTCTTTAGATTTATAAGTCCCTAATCATGCTTTATTATTGGCGTCTACATGAATCATCATGAGGATCGTGTCAGGGTCTTTCTGGGGTTGTCATGATGAGCTAGTGGACCCTGACTTACACCAGGGACCTTGATGTCCTCATGATGCAATGTCCATCAGGGTAGGCCCTCAACACCACGAGTCAATGAAGCTATACACAATATGGCTTTCAGAATGACCACAAGGGTTCTCAATCTTCATGAGGTACTCCATGAGGGCTCGCGGTCGAGGGCTGAACTCGTCACCATATAACCCAGCCTCTTCCCCAGACCCCTGACTTGACTTACATTTCTATCGTCATCACCATGTCTTCAATCCAAGTGGAAGAAGAGATCTACGACGTCCTCGTCATAGGCGCCGGCCCCTGCGGTCTCGCCATATCAGCCCGTCTCCACGAACACACCCCCGCCGCGCTCTTCACCGACGAAGAACACCGTCGCTTCCACTGGATATCCAAGTACGGCAACAAAATGCCCCTGAAGCACGTCCGCAGCGGTAAAATCTCTCCTCCCAAGCACGCTACAAAACCGCAGTATAAAATGTTGGTTCTTGATGCAGATAGTGATACATGGATGGGTCGCTGGAACAGGTTGTTCAAGATGTACGATATCTCGCATCTGAGAAGTCCGATGCTCTGGCATGTTGATCCGCTCGATCGGGATGCGCTGCTCGCGCATGCGTATGCTAATGATAAAGCGGATGAACTTGTGGAGATTAGGAATTGTGTGGGCAAGGAGGTTAGTAAACATGGGAGGAAGAAGAGTGGACAGCGAGCTTGTGGTCGAAGGTAGCCCCCCTCCCCCCATCCCTTTGTCGAAGGCTATTGAACTGACAAGGTGTAGACAAGAAGCTCGTGTGGACATCAACGTCAGAGAGCGTAATGACTACTACAACCCCTCAACATCTCTCTTCTGCGACCACTGCGAAAAAGTCGCAGCGCGGTATAATCTCAGCTCAAACATGATCCGCAAAGAAGCCCTCCAGCATCTGGACTACGATGAAGTAAAAGGTATAACCATCGACGGCGAGAAACTCTTCACCGTGACATCCAACAAAGTCCGCCGATATGCTCGCACAGTAGTGTTAGCGGTCGGTCCAGCAAACGTTGCCAAGATCCCCCATATTCCTTCTATGCCCGATGAAAAGCTCCCTCAGACATGTCACAGCATGCACATCACTGAGTTTCCAGACCCCATCGTCAAAGCTAGAATCGCTGCGAAGAGAACAACAAACGTTCTAGTCGTTGGCGGTGGCCTTACGTCTGCGCAATTAACGGATCTTGCTATTCGAAAGGGCGTCACCAAGGTCTGGCATGTCATGCGTGGACCACTGCGCATCAAGCATTTCGACGTTGGGCTTGAGTGGATGGGAAAGTTTAAGAACGCGAAGCAAGCGCAGTTCTACTACGCTGATTCAGACGATGAGAGGATCGAGATGATCAAGGAGGCGAGAGGTGGAGGAAGCATCACGCCTGTTTTCCACAAACGGCTCAAGAAGCATCTTCTCACGAAGAAACTCGAACTATTCACTGAGACTAGTCTCGTCGATGCGCAATTCGACGCTGAGAATGGCACATGGAGTGTTCAGACCAGTCCGCCCATCGACATGCCAGCCATGGACTACATGTACTTCGCAACCGGCATCCAAACAGACTTCTCCTCGCTTCCCTACCTACAAACAATTCTGGAGAAATACCCCATCGAAGGGCGCGGTGGCTTTCCCTGTATTAATAACGATTTAATGTGGAACGATGATGTTCCGCTGTTCATGATGGGAAGACTCGCTGCACTGCGTCTTGGCCCTGCGGCGCCGAATCTAGGAGGCGCGCAGGTCGGTGCGGAGAGGATCGCGTGGGCTATTGAGGATAGAGTTGCGAGGCCTGGGGATGATGAGGGGGAGGATTATAGGGAGGGGTATTTATCTGGGCATGGGAATATGTATAGTTCTTTGGCTTGTGAATAGATGAAGTTATGGTAGGATTCAATGAAGATGGAAGTTGTTATTGGTTGAAGTGTGCTGAAAAGAGTACCCCTGCATTATCCCCGCACCGTTAGTTACCGTGATGAACTACGCCTCAATCCTTCAACACCAACGCTCAACTTGTCCTCTGCATATTTATCATCACATCCCCCTTCATCTGACGCTCCCTCCTCCAAAAAAACAAATGGCTCGCACAGGGATACAAAAAGTCAGAACGGGCTGTAAAACATGCAAGTACGTAATACCTTCTCTCACCAAAAATGTTCTATAAGTTAACTCTCATCTCAGAGCCCGCAAAGTGAAATGCGATGAGACGTGGCCACGCTGCAAACGATGCCTAACAACAGGTCGCACATGCACAGGCTACATCGCTCCGCCACCCGGCTCATTCTCATGGACTTCTCTCCTGCGCACCAAGCCTCAAACCCTACCTATAACCAACACAAAAGAAGTCCGCAGCTTATCATTCTTCCATCACGTGGTCGCTCCCGTGCTCTCTGGTCCTTTTGACGGTTCCTTCTGGACTTATTTCGTCGTTCAGATGGCGCAGTCTGAACCAGCAGCGCGTCATGCTGTATTGGCGATAAGTTCGCTCTTTGAGAGCTTTGAACCTTCGAAGGAGAGTGTGGCTGATGAGTTTGCGATTATGCACTATAACAAAGCTATAAGCATTCTCACGCGCGATACGAAACCGTGTATTGATACGGTCCTGTTGGTGTGTACGTTGTTTATATGCATTGAGTTTCTGCGAGGGAACCAAGAAGCGGCGATTACGCATGCGAGCCATGGTGTACAGCTTCTTAACTCTGCAGGTCATAAATCGCGCCTCTCGAATACCTTTGCGCAAATGAGTATATTTCCATTATTCTTTGTGGATGAAGGTGCAGAGTTTCCTCTTCTTCAAGGCGACGAGGGCGCAGACCTGAAGAATCCCGTGTTTTACACCATAAGCGAGGCACAGAACGCTCTGGAACATTTATGTATAAGGGTGATAAGGCTCGTTCGCGATGGAAATCCATATCGGTTGGAAGTGACCGATGAGCCCCTGCAGGAGTGGATGTTTGATGAGCAAGCAGAAGCGAAACAGGATCTTGAGGCGTGGGAGTTTGCGTTTGAGAGATTTCGGAGCAGACGAGGTTTTGCGGAGAGGGAGGATACACCGACGTTGGCGGTTATTACGAGACATAGACTTATGAAGATCTGGATTGTGAATTGTTTCAGAAGAGGAGAGATGGGGTATGATGGGATGAAGGAGGACTTCATCACTATTGTGGACTGCGCGCGAAAGGCGGCGGAGAACCTTGAAGCGCAACATGCAACGCCTGGGAAATTCATGTTCGACACTGGGTTTAATCCTATGCTTCATTTCACGATCTTCAAATGTCGATATCTCGCCCTAAGGGTGGAAGCATTATCCCTCATGCGGCGGTTATCAAGTCAACAAGAAGCTTTATGGAACGCAACGCTACTGTACGACATGTCACGGCGTATCATAGAAGTTGAGCACGGCATTGACCTCTCGGAGGATTATGATCTTTACGATGAGAGGTTACCGCCCGACGAGAACAGAGTAAGGGGCTTCTTTTTTAGAGAAGGGCCGGAGGCAGAATCGGTTATATGGGATAAGAACGCGGAGACGGTGTATTTCCTCATGGGGCATCCGGAGGGGGGAGTGATGTTTAGGAAGGAGTACGTGAGGAACAAGGACTTGGTCTCGGATTGCGGGCAGACTTTTTGGATGTGAGCGAATCTGCGTTGGTAAGGCTATTATTAGAGATCCCTGGTTTTAGATAGAATAGCACATTGCTACCAACAGTAGCCCCTTTTCATTCTAACATATCGCATAGATCTCTAAACGCGCTTGATCATTGCCTCGCGATCAGGGCCGGTGCCGATGTACTTGACCTAGGAGATAGACGTTAGTAAACTACCTCTACGGATATTGGGGTATCATACCTTGACTCCGACGTATTCCTCAATGAACTACATAATTCGTCAGTACAAGTCGTTCTTAAAACAGTGGTGACTGTACCTCAACGTATGCACGCGCTTCTTTTGGTAGATCCTCGAAGGACTTCGCATTTGTCGTAGGTGTTTGCCATCCCGGGAAATCCTTGTACACAACCTCGCATTGATCCAAGATATCCAGATCAGCTGGGTATGAATCGATTTCCTGCAATAACATTAGTGTCTCACCATGAGGAGGAAAGCGTAGAACGCTTACCTTGCCATCGATCTTGTAGGCTGTTGCGACGCGGATTGTCTCAAAGGTGTCCAGAACATCGAGCTAAGAGACGTCAGTTAGTATCATGACGGAACAGGTGGTAAATAGCAAGTACTTGCCTTTGTCAGGTTCAGAGCGGTGTAGTTATTGATGTCATTTGAGTACTTCAGAACCACCAAATCGAGCCTGCATAGTGTTAGCGAGTCTCTAAAAGAACGTGGCCCTGCTTACCATCCGCATCGACGTCTGCGACCAGTGGATGTTCCCTTGGCACGTTAGACTAAGTGATTCAATAAAGTATTAATAGTGTCTCACCCATTCTCTTCCAATCTCTTGGAGCTTGGTTCCGACCCTGCATTGAATCAGCCTCATATTCGCATTACTGAACAATGGGAAACTCACTCTCCCGTGTCTTCGGTCTTAAAAGCTCCCGAGCCCACTCTTGTCGTGTAAGCCTTGACGACTCCGATGATCTCTGTGATCTTCGTGGGATCCAAGGTAAGTCCGCCGATAATACCGGCGAGCGAAGTGTTGGATGATGTTACGTACTGCTTCGTCAGCTATGGTGATCCGGTATAGGAGCTGGGATATGGAAACTCACAGGATATGAACCATAGTCAAGATCGAGCATGAGGGCCTAGATGAACGGGGATGAGCCCCCGGCTTCGGATCTCATACCCTTCCCTTGCAAAGGGCCTTGCTTGTGCTGGCTATTTCATCTGGCGAAATGAGTCCAGTAAAAGCTCAGAACCTTTGTCGACAGACAACCTCGACCCGCCGAGGTTTGTCCACAAGCAAAGGAAAGGGTATGAGACCACCAGCGCGGTTGCCCGACCCCACCTAGTCAGTATTGCATCACCAAACTCAGACCAAAATTCTTACATTCGCTCCCTCGATCAGAATGGGAGTGTTGCTCTTCTGCGCTGACTTCATAAAGGATACTCCATCAACAGAATATTTGCGCAACTTGTGTCGGTATTCTTCGAATTGGGCAAGCTCCTCTTCGACGTCGTACTTGAAGAGATCTCCGTAGCGCTTTCGGTAGCCGTCGGCCAAACGTCGAAGTTTCTGCTCGAACAGCTTGGGGTTGAAAACATCAGCCAGTCTAATGCCACTTCGCTATCGGGGTTTAGCAAGCATTCCACAACATAGTTTTAGGTGTCGCCGTACCGCAGCTTTGCAGCTATAAGAGGGTCCGATACCTGCAAGGGGTCAATAGGAGGTCAGATATTAGACATGTACCCAAACAAACCGCGCCCAGTTGTTCCGATCTTGCCCTCTAGTCAGTGTTAGCCGTGTTCAGTTGCATGTGCCACAAGACCTGTAACCAACCTCCGAGCTCCTGTTCCTCTAGTCCATCAGCTGCGATATGTAGCTGTAGGTCGATGTGCACTCGGTCAGACACACGAATTCTATCGTGGACCGCCTCTAGTCCCTTGTCCGATAGATCTTGTAGCTCTTTGAAGAATTGCGGCACGTTAAAGACTACTCCGGAGCCGATGAAGTTCATGCTGTTATATGTCAATTGACTCGATCGCTGGCTGCGTTTCAGGTAATGGGTTGATAATACCATTTCGGGTTGATGAGTCCGGAAGGAAGCAAGTGGAAGCTAGCAGTCAATCAGTCGTCGAAGAACTCATAGCTCGAGCGTCTGTTTGTTACCTGTATGAAACTCCATTGGCACTGTTGGAGTTAATTATCCATTGATACAAAACGGCTTTTCGCCGGAAAACATGTCCAACTCACACGATAGAGTGCCCTGCGTTATGACCTCCCTAATCTTCGTTTAATAAATGTTCGCCTCGGTCGATTGTGCTATGACTCACAGCAGCGCGAGCGCAGAGTTTAGCCTCCGGGGCAAGGATATCGGTCAGCTTTCCCTTCTATACCATCAACAATGTCAGAATTGTGTCTCCCAATTGCCTCAAGCTGTGAAGAAAAACGTACGCCCTCATCTCCTGTCGAACACGAAGTATTAGCGCATCAAGGAACATCAATGCCATTGCCTGCGGAATCTTGAACCAGCAGAGTCCGCATAACAATGGAAAGCTAGAATAACGCGTACATACCCCATTGGGAGCCAAGAATGATCGTGATGGCCATGTTAAAGATCAGGGCGACGGTTCTCGGTGGTTGCGTTGTTATCGCTGTTGGAGAAAAACACGGAGATGGCATGCAGGAAGAATTCCCCCCACCATGACATGCCCCGCCGGATAATAGATACGCCGAAGTCACGAACCCCTCGGAATGCATGCTTTTATAAGCTTGGTCTCTTTCTCCCGAGCCTTCCATTAGAAAAGAACTTTCAATACCATTAAGTTAAGCGAGTTTTTCAGGCACCAGTCACCTTGGTTTAGCTGGATTTCTTATGATAGCAGTATTATTCTCATATCTAGATGCTCTTTTGCCTATTTCGACCTCTCGAATTAGGTTTAGCCTTCCACTGAAACCACTCTGCAAGACAGCCCCTGTGAGCTAGCCAAATCCAGTCTAGCACCCCTTCCCTTAAGGCTGAGCAGTGGATCTTCGTTTCCGATCAAATTACGCGATTGGCCAGCTCGCATTTGACTGCGCACTCTTTGGCGAGCATGCCATCCATCTCGCATTTCAACATGTCGGACTCAATGAGGCATTGCAAACAACCTCAATTTTAGAAACAGAAAATATACTTATAAGGCCCCCAAATCCCATCTCATTATGGAGCTGTATCATTCTCAGTATAAACCTTCAATATGCATTCTAATCTTGGAGCTCTTATTCTTTATCTCCTTTCGGGATCTGCTTTGGCTTCAGCAATCCCTGCACAGACACAAAGCCACGATGTTACCCTTGTACCTCGTGCTACTGCGACAGAGACAGCTGCGCCAGAGGGATGGTTCACCACTACGAAAAACATCGCTACCATTGGCGGTACAACAGATAAATACGTTACCATCCCCGCCAAAACAATCTCAATCGTCGTCCCAACATGTGTCCAAACTCTCGAACCCGATGAGAACGGATATCTTCCCCCTGGAACATGCAACGCCCACTGGAACTATTACCCCAGCTTTGCAGCAGCTGCGGTATTCGCTTTATTCTTTGCAGCCCTTACAGGCGTGCATATTTGGCAAGCCGCTCGGTATAAAAAGGTCCGTACGTTTTACTTTTGTTGTGTGTTAGGTTGGGATGTAAGCTGACTGGTGTAGACATGGTGTTGGGTTATTATCATGGCGGGGATCTGGGAAACAATGGCGTTCACCTTCCGAGCGATAAGCACGAAACATCAGCAAAGCACTGGTGTACTTTTGACGTTTAACATTTTTATTCTGCTCGCGCCAATTTGTATGTCAAACCCACTCCCCTGGTGTTGCATCACTAATAATAGCAGGGGTTAATGCGTACGCATACATGACTCTCGGTCGTATGGTCTACTACTTCATACCCTCTCAGTCCCTCCTTCGCATGCCGGCTGCTACTCTGGCAGCTGTTTTCGTTGGCTTGGATATTCTATCATTTATCGTTCAGCTTATCGGCGGAAGTATGTCTGGACCTGGTTCACCACCTGGCGAGCAGATGAAAGCCGTACACATCTACATGGGCGGTATTGGTCTCCAAGAGTTCTTCATTGTCATCTTTGTCGTCCTTTGCATCCTCTTTCAGAAGAAGATGCACACGATTGAGCGCCAACACCAAGGCATCAAAGCCTTCGTTACATCTGACTGGGGTATGCTCCTCTGTACGCTATACTTCTCGCTCGCCATGATCTCCGTGCGCATTATTTACCGACTCATTGAGTTCTCTGGTGGAATGGGTCAAGACAACGCTCTCGTCACACATGAGGTGTATTTCTATATCCTTGAAGCAGCGCCCATGTTTTTAGCGCTCTTGGCGTTCAATGTTGTTCACCCGGGAAGGATCATGACAGGTCCCAATTCCGATATGCCTGGGTTGTTCTCATTTATCAAGAACAAGATTAGGGGACGAAAGGGAAAGCAGTTGTTGGACGATCGCAGCGACAGTGATGTTGAGTTGAATACCCGGTATGAACCGACTAGAGAGGTTGGGCACTATGATACTGAGCCCCCGCGTTATGGATAGGTGACTTTGGATCGGCTGTAAGATAGGAGGAACTTTTGCAAGTATTTGGATCGGGGTGATTTGTTTGGGAAAGTTGTGGTGGGCTGGGAGTTCGGGATGATACGTAAAGTTTTGGTCCAGTGTTAGTCCTTTGTTAGTATAGAGCCTAGAGATACCTTATTCCATTGCTTTTTTTTAATAACAAAACTTCCCAATGGCCTTGTCACGAAATGCGAATATATTGTTTGTCATGACTATGTCCAAATGTGGTTGACGTAGTAGATTAAAAAAACTTGAGTATTGGGACAGCTTCAGAGTAATACTCATAACACCAACTTAGCCTCAAGTTCGATCGCCTTCACGAACCTCTTCATTTCAAGGCCACGACTTCAATTCCTACATTATTTCATAGCCGGCACTGTGATCCCACGATAATATCGCTTAATTATTTAAAGTTTGGCATCGTATAGTGTTGTACAACAGATTGACGCAGCATATGGTTTCGAGCACCAAGGGAGCGATACGAAAATCCGGGGGTGTGGGCTTGTGGAGCTTCTGTGAACCACAGCGTTGAATGCAACGTCAAATAATGTACTTGCACCTCTTCGGATGATACGCTACCAATTCATCCTGTGTCACAATCGATATGTCGCCATCCTTTTTGTTCTCGGCTCAATGCGGCTTGTGATTTTTCGTTTCTCAAGTATGCGTTGTGATGTCATTCTTCTTGACGTCACCATATCGTAGAGGAGCTTAACTTGAGCTCCCAATCTCAACTTGCAATAAACAAACCATCAACACAACCAAACCAAACTACCCAATCGATAACATCACAAATTCATCAATCGTCAAAATGCGCTTTCTAACCACTCTCCGCCCAACAACCCGTCTCGCCCCGCGCATCCCCCTCCGTCCCTTCCACGCCGCCCGCATTCTCTACCAAGATCAAGTCAAAGACAGCAACGGAAGTTTCATCGACGGTCTCGCAGAAGGCGACGCCAAAGGACGTACAGGCGGCGGTGAAGCATTGGATGCTACGTCCAAGAATGCACCTCCCCAGCCTAAAGTGTCGAACCAGAGTATACCAGGGAACCAGACTGATGAGTTGACAGAGGAGCAGAGGAAGGAGGTTGAGGAGCACAATAGGGACTTCGATAAGAAGCATGATCGCGGGAATGTGGCGCCGGGGGATAAGGTTGATAAGAAGTTCTGGGGGGATGGGAGGCATGGCGAGAAGGATAACGAGAATGCGACGCCTAAGGAGGATAAGTGAGGACGATATGATGGCCCTCTGGATGCCAATGGATGCAAGGAATACGAAGGCCCGTAGATGATAGGTATACGTTATTAATGGGGTCATTGAACCAGCCTTATGCGTCTGAATGTTTTGATGGCGTTGTGTTTGCCCACTACATGTAAGAAGTCCCTGACGAATTATTCGTTTTGCAATGTTCTTGGGGCCACCACGATGAACTCGAGGCACAACTCTCTGCTTGATTCTATCGCTTGAAGCATCATGCCCGCTTACCGTTTGTGACCATACCAAAGAATTCTCAGTTCAGCGTATGTACCCTCTATACTGCCTCTGGAATGGAGACAGGATGTTAACTTTCTTTACCCAACACTACCGACGCTGATGCTCGAAACCACCACACTCTTGCTAGAAACTCACTCAAGAACTGGGATCTTGCCCAACAGCCCATCCTTCTCCTCCATAGCGTCTTTGGTGCCGACAGTCTTGGGAAGTGGATCTGAGACTGGACTGTTTCCCACTAGCCATTAGTGGTCGATAAATTACAATATAAGCCAATAGTATAACACGCCCTACCGTCATTCCTTACAGGTAGGGCCACATCTTATCACCCCATGCAGATGTTTACGAAAGGCCGCATTGTTCTCGGGCGGGCCTTCGTGCGGTGCAGCGCCATAATAAAGGACCTCGTCATCATCGCGTTTCTTTTGGTGAGTCACTAACTCTCACGAATAGTTCCGAGCCAACCAATATTCCAAAGGATCAAATTCACTGAAGAGACGAACATAGAAGGCCTCTTCATGCCCGGACTTAGGCCTGGGCTTCCGCGTCCACCATTTTGACACAGTATTCCGATCTGAACTTTCACTTGCACTCTGGGAAAGACCCTTGGGAGCTTTGACGAGTTGATCTAATGTCTCGTACCGCCAGCGATGAAAGCAATATTGAAAATACCTGTGGACTGCGGCCACTGACGCACCGTCGAGTGTTCATTTTCCACAATATCATTCTCATAGCGACGCACAAATTCCTCATTTGGCCGGGTATCAACATCAGTAGAAATCTGGGCAGATAAGGTCTTAAACTCGTTGTAACGGGCAAATTCTCTCTGGACATTGAGAACCTCAGACTCAGACCAAACTTGGGTTATACGGTCAAAAAGACCAAGAGCGTACTGGAACTGTTCGTCTGTTCCGGACCGTAGGCGGTACGTATGATAGCAAACCCCGTGGTAGGGGTTGTGGCCTCCGCTTAGACATACGGCTTGATACAGGTTTAGGATAACATTGAAATTGCATCGAGGGTTTCTTGGGAAGCGTGCAATTCTGTTCTCGAGGTCCTTTATCCAATTGAGGTGTTCGTCGAAGTCAGCAGTGGAATGTGCCATTTTGGGAAATTATCGGAGATTTGGGAGGGAAAAGGAAGAAGATACCTATCATACGGTGAGTAGATTCCTGGAGATCAGTTTGTCGTGACCTGAGCTATGAGGTTGCTGCCTGCGAATATGCTCCACTTGAGGTCCTCTATCCCAGTTTCATTCTTACATCCAGGAAAGGAACCCAAATAGTCAGCGATCCGTGATCTCGCAACAGGTGATACGGGGTAGGGGAGTGCGACCTCCTGGGGAGAAGTAAGTGGCATGTGATTAGTACTCGATGTGAGAGGATTACATCACATCATCACAATAGGTCTGGAAATTGTTGAGGTGTTTTGCGTAAGCAATAAGCTTGGAGGAAAGAGGCAACCGAGTCAAGGTAATGCCATCCCGAATCAATCTCACGGAAACAACCCAATAGGTCCATAGGTAGGTACTCTGTACCTTATCCAGTGACACCCTGAGAATGTCATGCATGCATGCATATGAGCGCGCGCTGTCAGGGCTGTTTGAGCCCTGCCAGGGCAGCAAAAGAGCTTGGGTCACCCGCTGTCAAGGCCCTATGTACCTAGTTTTAGCTGCATATTCCGCGTCGTCTCTGTTTTGGTATGGAATTGCGTGGTAACAGCGTCGAAAGTGAGACATTATGTAGCATTACGCTCGAATCTTGAAGGGCAATCGCATGGAAGGCAAAACACTTCCATGCGCGTGTGCTCTTATGTCGGGGAATTTGATGTGTTCCGTTGCTATTGCACTTTTATTCACTCAAATACTGGTTTCCTGATCAAGTTACATGATGGGGATGTACAGAGACAGGGCCTGAGCTCCCGCAATGACTGACGACGGTACTAGAGCAATGATAATGTCTGTGATTGAAATGCCCTTGCACGATAAATATTTTCACAAAACATCCTTTTGCAATCATTCTCATCATCGTACGAATGCCATTTATCTTAGGATATGTGCACATACTGTATTCCGTTGCCGATGAGAAAGGGCATGGGGATATCTTTACAGCCCCGCTCGATGAATTTTTGCTCAGCTTGTACCTTAAAAGAAATAAGAAGTTCGCCGAATTTCGTTGAGCCGCTAGATCGCGGGCATGGGCTGCGGCACGGAAGCCTCCCCCGGGTCCTTGTCATGGGATGCCGACTTGCGTGGAAGGGGGTGAGATGCAATGGTTCTGGATATGTGTGAACAAGCAACACGACGGTATCCTTCCTTTGGAAAGTCTTGGCATAGACACATTGATACAGGCCTCGACGTAATGTTAGACAAGGGCCTGCATTGCCATCCCTGTCGGTCTCAAAGATTCACAACAAGGGTGGCATCATACAGGATCAACATCGAAGTATTCAAAGGAAAAAGGGGGGGGAAAAGGCAACTGCGCCAGAAGGAAGGTCAGCAGGTGACATACCGTCAAGCTTCGAAGCCCGGCATGCTCGCCTCTGCATCTTCCGCGGGAGTGGCACAGCCAACAGCCACAACGACCAAGGTGAGCGGTACGTACACTCTACATGGATCCGCTACAGGGATATCTCAGGATGCAGAGCATCGTTTCATTTCATCTTGTCATTTGCGTGAGAGAGGTTGTGTTGATCGAAGATAGAAAAACACGGTAAATCCAGCGATTCGACGAGGTTTCGAGTATCTATGGCTGTTTTGTCTGGGCGGCAACTCTTCGCATCACAGTCAAACTGTCCGCAGTTCACCATTCTCCGACTTCAGAAAAGTGATATTGACATTGTTTGCGTACGAATATCGAGAATTGGTATGATGTCCTTGTGAAATACCGGTAGTCTAGCTTTAGGACGAAAGCGAGAAAAGGGATCTAGGCTCGCAACGGCGGCCCCATGAAGCGACTAGACTAGGGGCTCGGGAGTTGAGTGGACCCCCTGTCACCGCTAGCGCTGTCCTAAAAACTTTAGGACAAGGATATGATGTTTGATGGTCAACGTCCAGTTGACTGTGTCTTTTGACCGCAATGGTTCGCTATGTAATTAACTGACATCCGCAGCTCCGATATCTCGTTAACCCTCTGATAAGGATGAATGTGACGCATAGGCACTACCGTATTTTGTGACTAGATGTGGCAGAATGCCCGGAGAACGAGAACACTAATCCTACCAGTCTCCAATAGTCTCCTTGGAACTTGATATGATTGTGGTAGAGTATGAATGGAAGCGAAACTCTAAGAGGTAGCGTTTCTTGATCTAATATGTATTCTCTTAATTTTTTTATGAATCAAAACAAACAAGCGCAACACTTGCAATAAATAGTATGGGAATGGCTTTCAATCGACATGGAGTGTCATCGTCCTGCTTGAAGACTTGCGTACGGAGTTGACTTGGTACTAACAAAAAGATACGTATATGAGAATAGTCCTGGCAGAGATACATCTAGCTCATGGAAAGGCGCCCTTGCGCGCTCGTTGGGACGAACAACTCGGACCGGGCCACGGCGAGGAACAGTTGGATGAGATTAGACTCAATCGTCACCTATGCGTATACCTGCCCGTCAGGACCGAAGTTAAAGCAGTTTTGTATCCGAAATAAGGCTTATGCAAGGCAACCGCTAGACTAATACAGAGATCAACATCTAGAATCTCAGATTGTGTGAGGTCACACCAAGGGGTCGGGGTGGTATTGACCATGCACGTGTAAGTCCTGCGTTGCATGTCGCGCCTTCGAGTTGATTAAGCGTCCCCAATGGAAGGCTTCCGCCAGCGCTAAGAGATTGCCATCAGCAATGGCGGGCTGAAAGATCGACCTAGAGCATTCTATTTTGCAATACTGTTTAGTCCCATCTCAGCCTCTCGAGGCCTATTATCTCCAGTCAAACGGTTATAAAAGTCACACCATGCCCCGACTCATCATGTCTGTCACTCGATAACTGCTCCTATTTCCATCATACCAACCTCCCCTCCCTAAGTACTCCTTCATCATGTCAAACCCCAACTACATTCAGGTTCCTCGTGGAGGAGACCAGCCACCGTGTACTGAACAGCAAAATGCTTCTTCGTCAGAGCAGATAAGAACTTGGTTACAGGAGGGCTATAAAGACATGCCGTGGCATGGTGTTGATGCAGTTGCTGCATCTAACACGCAAGAGGACTCCAACATCAACGGCGCGCCGTCTGATACCCCTGCCGCACACGGCAGTGATAAGTAGTGCTATGCTAAGAACACGTTCTGTTAGAGGTATTGTGGGACTTCTTATCGTTGAGACTTGTATAAGCTAACATCATGTCTTTGTGGTCAGGTCATGTCATTCTTATCGACTGTATACCCAACTAGTTTAAAAGCAGTCGACACAGGATCAAGCCTGGACTCGATTCCAGGAACGATAACATCAACAAAGACAAGATTGCGTCACAGTTTTAGCCTTTCTATGTTATTCTCAGGAAAGAATAAGTTTAACTAGCGTAAAAGGTAGTAGGACGCTATATGTTTAGAGGGGAGGTGTGGACAGTGGTGAGGCAGATTATAAACTTCGTTCATGAATACCCTAATAGGTCTCCAAGAGGCCAATTGCATGATTCTTTTCATCTTCGTGCATGTTATTTATAGGACTGTCCCCAAGTAGACTAATGACAAACCAACATGTCCCGGGGACCAAACGTCAGAGTCTACCACGAATGTGGAATACGTAGGAGGGTGGTATGCTGCCAAAAAGAATTATGACAGAACTTAATGAGGTTGCAGTATCTGCAGCGGAATGACTTAAGTCTTAGATGAGTAGATAGAATTCTGGACCTTTTCTGGACTTTTTCTGGGATTTCTCTCAAAGCTTTTCCTAACTTTGCAACGGAAGGTATCTGTGGTTTGGGCTAGCAGGAGGCTGTTATTCTGAAATCACAATGATCGGATGCCCGTCTCCGTCTCCGCGCGCTAGCTCTTATCCCTTCTACCGTCTTTTGTATTTCGGTTTCTCGGTGGCTGAGTTGGCGGTAAAGAACCCTGAGATCCCGGTTAACTCTATCTGAGCCATATCAATCC
>JABFMM010000354.1:0-63412 GCA_013623845.1 Fusarium foetens | reverse complement strand
GCTATAAGTAGATATTAGTAAAATAATATAATATATCTTATTATAAGAGAGAAATAAGGCTATTAAAATGTCTTAAATAAATTAAAATAAATTTAAATATATTAAAACTAATTTAAATTTATTTATTAATAAGCCTAGATTTTAATATACTTATATAATAGTTTATTCCTTTAAAGTTATAAGAAGTCAGCCTTTATATAGGACCTATGCACCAGAAGAAGATACCTAGTGTCTATAGTGTTAGGTTTGCTTAAGTCGCTCTAAGAGATGTGGATATTCTTAATAGTCTCTAGAAGGGGGTGGGGAGAACTATAATAACGAGGTCCTCTGCCTTGTGCAGAAATACCATAATATGGCCCTTTATATGCTTCTGGTAACTAAGGCCTGACAGGGCTTTGTTATTAATGGTAAACTTCATGATATAACCGAAAGGGGCCTGGAGAGTAATCAGCCTTTCTTTAACAGGAGAGAGGCCATCAAGTTCTTCAGGGTATTAATACTCACATCCGATGTCCGTATTGTTGACTGAGCAGACCTTCGGAAGCTTTTCATTTTCCAAGCCGGTGCAGCACTTTGCCGTCCAGTGGGAGGCGCTTCCGGCACTCCTGAAGAGTCCTTATTACCTGCAGCAGGGATGGCATTAATAGCCTCTTCTACTGGACAGTAGTGAGCTTTTAAGGCACATACTTTCTAGAGTAAAAGATGCAATGCGAAATCGGTAATATCTTTTTATCCTTAAATGCCTAGTAGAATGACTTAGAAGGCTCCACCTAAAGGGCGAGTGAGACCCCTTTGCACCATGATCTTATTATCGATGGGTCCTTCTTGTCGCGAAAGCAAGATTCGTGGTGTTGTAGAATAGATTTGGGGGACTCCCGCTGGAGTTGGGCGGTTTCCCGCATCGGCTGCGGCCTCTTTGCGGCGCGGTTTGGTTGCGTGTTCGTCCCTCGGGCCCTATTCTGAGTGCGCTGCCCATCCAGATCTTCCCATGTACGGGGGATCTCATCAAGAGGAACTCTGACTGGTTCTTGCCGGGGCATGGTAGCAAGTGGATATGAGCCACGGGTGTGGTGAGGAGGGACAGGAGAGGTAAAACAAATGGCGCGCCATGTCTGCCATGGAAAGCGGTCGCAACAAAAGAGAGCGAGTGTCTGGCATTGAAGATCTCAGGCCCGGACCTGCCATCGGGGGGAACAGGAAGATCAGGTTAGGAGGCAGGTAGCCAAAGAGACAATCGATCCCCACATGTAGAAAAGAAACCACCGAGAGCCACTGGTAGGACGGTCTTTCCCGTGCCACTGACGGCAAAATCGCAACCATTTTCTGTAGTGACGAAAAGGTCGGACTGAGGACGAATCATTTTCTGTAGTTATAGTTACAAATATATAGTTATAAATATAAAAAAGAGCTCCGAAAACGGATAGAGTAGCGTTTGGACTGTGTGTGGCTGAGGATGGCGAAGTATGGCGCAGGGCAGGGGACGCGGAAGGAAGAACCTTTCGTTCCGACAGGCAGAGTTACCCCACCCCCAGATCTTCCGAGACAGACTAGATCCGGCATCTGTCCTGCCGTCCCGCGAGAACATCGTTCCCTTCCTCCGTTCGATTTCTCTTTTCCAGCGTCGGGAGGAGACCAAGCAACGCCGAAGAAGCAAGGCCGTGATGCCAATACAGCCAATCACGAGCCGTGAGCGCAGCAGATGCGTGAAAGCTTGTGTGAACTGCAGACGCCGCAAGGAGCGCTGCGACGGCAATCTCCCTTGCGGACGGTGCCGCAGGCGTCGCGTCGTCAGTGAATGCGATTTCGCTCGCTCGCCGCCACGCCCTCCGAGCTCACCTTCATCCGTCGAGAGCCTGCCCGGCAATGCCGGGGACCCGAACCAGAGCCAAAACCAGAGCCTGCAAGGTCTTGAGTCAGCGTCACCTGCTCCTGACCCCGTGGCAAGCCGACATTCCGATCGGCTTGAGGAGTCAGGCTTGCCCCCTACCTTGCATGTAACTGATTGCTTCCGAAACCCCCCAGACCCTCGTCTATCAAGATTGTTCCAAGATGGGCACGGCAACTTGATGTTTATGGGCGACTCGGCCAACCTTTCCTTCCTGCAAGTCATTCGCCGTTTGGTATGCGATTCACTTGGCCCGCATCTCTTTCCAGATGAATCCTTATGGCACCTCCTCGTGGAGGCAGCACCCGTGGCCCAGTCGGACTGGATCCAAGAAATGGCGAATCAACCTCCTCCTCGACCTACGGCGGACAAGGCCCGGTGCCTCATAAGCTGGTATTCATATGCGACCAACTCGGTGCTTCGACTGTACGATCAGCGGGAGCTCAATGAGATGGTATCTCGATGGCGGCAAATCGAGCAGGACGGAAATGAGCAAAAAGCCACCAGCGCCGTTTTGTTTCTTGTCTTCGCCATCGGCGCACAGACATGCCCCGGCGATCAAGATGATGAAGCTGAGCGATACTTCAACTACGGGAGATTCCTGGCCATGTCAGGGGACCTGGGAATTTCGACTATCCAGGCCAACATCCTCATCACTCTATACCTCTTGGGAGCCTCACGGAAGAACGCAGCTTACGTGTACTTGGGTACTGCAGTGCGTACTTCTTATGCCTTGGGCCTGCACAGACACGATGTAAATGTCCTCTTTGACCCAGCTGAGTTCACCCGACGGGAGAAGCTCTGGACAGTCCTGCGCATACTCGACCTATTCATGAGCGCATCACTCGGCCGGCCGCCGTCAACCCTCGAGACACGGGATACAGCCGCAAAGGAAAACTACTCGACCGCCAATGACATCTGCTACATCTTCGAGAAGATTCTAACGGACGTATACTCGAAACGCAAGGTCTCAACAAACACCCTACAGCGAATTAGCGAGCACCACCGCCAGTGGGCGGAGAGGCTGCCGTCTGGCCTGGCCTTCGATGAGATAAGCCCGGGCAACTTCACCGAGGTAGACGGGAAGAAGTTGCATAATATAGCCCTCCTCCACGTCAAAGAGGCCTACTACTGGACCATCATTCTCCTCACACGGCCATTCCTCGTCGAGAACGTATCCAAGCACCTGTCAAAGGTCGCCGCAGAAGCAGGCCCCTTCGAGTCACCAGCAACCGACTTACAGCCCGAAGTGATCGCGGCCTACGCCTGCGTCGACTCGGCCATACGAACTGTGGACCTGCTGCGAGGACTGGGGGTGGCTGAAAACGTTCCGAAGCGGCTCCCGCTCGTGGTCAACTCGCTGTTCATTGCCGCGCTAGTCCTTGGCCTGGCGCAATTCGGCGAACTGGATGGCATGTTTCCCATCGAGAAGGGTCTCGCCGGCGCGCAAGCGTTGCTATGTGTCTTTGGCCGCCACGATGCAGTGGCGAGGAGCAACCTGGCCGCAGTCACGCACCTTCGCGCGGCGGGCGCCATCTACCTCGAGGAGAGGGCACGGCAAAGGATGGAGAGGCAGAGCCACCTCATCAGTGGGCTCTTTGGGACCGTCCATGGCGGTAGTGCGCCATCGCAAGACCCGATGATGACAGAAAATGTGACCCAGAGAATCGACGGTAGTTCTGAGCCGTCTGGTCTTCTGCCAACACCGACAACGGGCGCACGATACTCTGGTAGCCAGGATGATGGCAACTCTCTGAGGCTAACCTGCTCTGGAACTCAGCCGCTCATGGACTTGGATGCTGAGAGCTTCCTGCCCGATCTCGCTTCTGTTATGGATCTGACCCTCCCCATATCGCCGAGGCCACTCATGTTTGACCTTGGTATTCTTCCCTTCTTGGGCGAGGATATAAGCGAACCAGGCGCGAGGAATAATATGTAGAGTTTTAGGCGGCAAGGAGCTAATCGATCGAGTTGTATGATTGTCGAGACTTGATGAGAACAACGTCGGAAGCCTTCAATGTATGTACTTATTACGGCCTGCTAAGAGATGTTGAAACATCATCCATTTCTAATCTATGCTGTCTCTTGTGGTTTACAAGGGTCATTCTTCCCACCCAGCTACTCATGCCCACCAGATTCAAGACTCCCTTCGCTGTTCTGTTCGCCGCTGACTCACTGGAACGATTGATCGACAGGTTGGCTCGGCAGTATCTCGCCCTCTGTCAAGCGTAGGGAGGTAAGCTGGGAAAGACCCTCACTGGTACAGACCATCCTAGCCCCTAGAAAGCCTCCATTCGACAGATCCCCCCACGCTCCTCAGGTGTCAACCATGATGGATCAAACGGACATTTGCCGACACTGGCAATGCAGCAATTCTCACGCGTTTTGGGCATTTTAGTCATGAGAGATGAGATTCAATTTCTGACTAGCTATCAAAACAACCTTTAGTGCACAAGGAGCCCCCGGACGAAAGAAACGTCACAGCCTTTCCCGCCAAGCCATGTGGTTGAGGGGAGGGGTAGCTACAAGCGGCTTTCCGCTCAATTCCTTCGTGTCGACCCAGTTACCATGAACCTGAGCGCGCATGCGCATCGGCAGCTCAATGACAGCGACCGGATGCTCGAAATCCTTTGTGTCAAGGATGACAATGTTGGTGAGGTTGATATCCAAGCGGTCAACCGCGAAGATGATGTGCCCATCGCCCTCCGGAGCGTCATCTGACCGCGGGATAAAGACAGGCTCCTGGCATCGACAATGCGGTCCCGGAGAGTAAACCTTCATTTCTCCAGTGCGTTTGTCAAGGATGGCGGTAGCGTTGAGGCTGCGGTAGACGTGTGTTGGGTCGTGGGGCGTGTCGGGATCAGCATGGACAATGTTCATAAAGACATAGTCGTGCGGCTTGCAGTAGAAGCGTTCATCGATCCGGGGGAACTCGTTTGAAATACTGACCAGAACGGCAGGGTCGGCGAGCTCGGTCCGGTCTGGCTTTGTGGCATCGATCTCGAACCGGACGTATTCGACCACGGTGTTCTCAGGCCTGCTATCTCGGATAAATCCAGCTTTCTGGTCGGGGCCTTGTTCTTTCTGGTCCCACCAATTGAACCAGGAGCTCTCTGGCTGGTTCGGCCAGGTACCCTCAAAAATGATCTTGCCATTCTCCTCCCAAGCCCCGCCAGTGTGCACGATCTCAGTGTTTGAGTTGTGGGTGTAGATTCGATGCTCGTAGGGCTTCCAGCCCGAGCCGGCCAATGGCTTGTCCGGACGGCGAGGCGATACAATGAAAACTGTAGGCAGCGAGGTGTCCCAGACAAGTCTCGAAGTTCCGGCCTTTCTGGAGGGAACCGTAGGCCATTGACAGAAGACAAGCCAATTCTCAGTGATGGCCACGTCGTGGATCGTCCCGGAGATAGAGCGCATGATACGGTGGAGGTTCTTGACCTCGCCTTGTCGGGTGACAGAGTAGGAGACCAATTCTTCGAATTTGGAACCGAATCCCCAAGTGACAAGTTCATCGACGTTCTGGTCGATCTTGGGATGAGCTGAAAACGTTGAAGACTGGAAGACCTGGTTGCCATATGGGTTAACACCAGTAGTCTCGAGCGTGTCGGCGTCCATGGTCCAGGCCTGGCCGATCTCGTTGAGGGCGAGCAGCCTCCCACCCCAGTGGATGACGTTGATGTTGGAGGTTTGCTCGGAAACGGCCCGCACGCAAGGGTGGTTCTCCATGGGATGGCCCACGATATCCACAAACATGCTCTTCTTATTGGCCCTCTCGACCTTGTAACGGTCATTCTGAACGTATCTGATCTTGAAGTCCACATGGCCCTTGTGGATGCGGAAGGCGCTGACGGCACCGTGGCCTTCGAGAGGGCTGTGTTTCTCAGGAACGGGGGTGACATGGTCGCCAGCAACACGGTAGAAAGTTCCATCGATACTGTCGGGGATAGTGCCTCGCACCATGACGTCGCCTATCTCACCCTCAAGGCGGATGGGCATGTCGGGGCCACCAAGGTCCCTGGACCATTGCCATCGTGACTCGAGGTTCTCAGCTCCCTTCAGTGGTTTCAGTTGAGCAGCCATGAGGGGGGCAAGAAGGCGAGGACCTTGTAGTGGTTTTCCGAAAGGCGAGTGTGATTGTGATAGTGATTGTGTGATGATGACGGTGGTTGTGGTGGGCGTCGTCGTGTAATTCAGAATCTCATTCATTCGCGGTACTCTGGCCTCTATATAATAATGTATGGTATCTCAGAGCTGTGAGTTGAACAAGCTTAGGAGGAGCTCTCGCACTCAACCCTTCACGTCGGAACGCCAACGGTCTCCTGGTGTGGGGTTTCGGTAATGGTTGCGGCCGAGAATGGCACGCATAGCCCACGTTTGAGGTTACCCCCGGTTGGTTTATGCGGGGCTGCAGCGTAACAGTGTCGGCAGATCTAGCTGTGCAAACTTAGTTGGCGTCGAACCCTGTTTCGCAGCTCTCCCCCACATCAAAGGGCAGCGAGCGCTACGCGAAAGGGTTAGCCCATCTACTCCGACTCGACCCCAGACTGACTCGACCCAAGACTTGACCCCAGATGTGGCTTGACTTGCGGCCAATAGTTGTACGACTATTGCAACTTTTAGTTTTCCGCGAGGGGATTTCCGGGGGAACGGATGCGGGGAGATATGAATACCCCGGACAGGGGACCACTGACGGCGAGCCAGGCCCCAAGCCGTAATGGAGAGTCCGGACTTTTGAAGCAGCCGCTGTGCTTGTTGGAGGAGCCAGCTGGCGGTGGCTAAGCGGGCTCGGACCAATGACCTTCCCCAGAAAAAGAAGGGGCAAGCCGCGTTGGGGTCCTTCCCGCTCGGGCATAGCTCCATCCCCTTCCGATGCAAGATCTCCTTCGGAATGGTCAGCTGGCCCACCGGGGCTGTATTCGGCACTGCCTGGCTGCTTTTTGGGACGCCCTTGTGCAGTCGCGCGTCATAAAGCCCAGCGATTCTGTAGGTGTGTCAAATGCTTCAGCCAATCTGGGCTAGTACACCGTTTCCGACCAGTCCGCAGCCCTGTGTCAGATTCGGGAAGCACGCGCAGGCCTTGGGGTCCGGACGCTGCCGATGCTACGGATATTCGCCTCAGTTTCAGGGCCGATTCTCCGTCCCAGGAAACCATCATCGGTCGAACGCTTTCTGGCTATCTCGCTCGCGTGCATCACAATTCCAGTGGCATCTGGCAAGTCTGGGTTCATTGGATGAGTTGACACATCCGATATCCCGAGAAAGCGGCCAAGATTTGGTAACTACTCGGCGCGGCAGGTCTGGTGCTGTCCTGTCGGGATCGCGACTGTTTTACACAATGCTTGACGCACATCTCGGCTATATCTAGCTCAAGGATAGAGCATATATCTAGAATGCGATTCTTTCGAGGTTTATGTTCAACAATCTCCTGAGGTGACAGCTCCATTACTGTGCTCAATACCCCTGATTCAGAACCACAACAACCCCCAAGACGATGACCGCAACACTCCCACTCCACCGGGCTGCTGAAGCTGAGGCTAACGGCGCGTATAATGGATCTGTCACCCAACAGCCTCCCAACTGGGTTCCGATCTTGGAGCAGCCGGTTTTCAAAAAACGCAGGCTCCGTGTTGTTTGCGTCGGGGCTGGGTACGCCGGGTTGATGATGGCCTACAAGTGGAAGTACCAGGTGAAAGTGGACAACTTTGTTGACCTTGTAATTTATGAAAAGAACAACGATGTCGGTGGCACCTGGCTCGTAAACCGATACCCAGGCGTGGCCTGTGATGTAAGTGCCAACCCGCTAGAGCTGAATTCAATCGATCTGGAGTAACACATCGGTCAGGTTCCGGCTCATATATACACCTTCTCCTTCGAGCCCAATCCCAACTGGAGTTCCTTCTTTGCTTCAGGTCCAGAGATTTGGGAGTATATGAAAAGGACAACGGAAAAATATCACCTAGACGAGCGAGTCCAGTTCAATAGCCGGGTTACTTCAACCATCTGGGATGACGCCGATGGGAAGTGGAAGCTTGAGGTCAACCAGAATGGTAACACTATCCGGGATGAGGCTGATGTGTTGATCAATGGCTCCGGCATCCTCCACAAATGGAGCTGGCCTGATTTTGGCGGCCTGGACACTTTCCGAGGCAAAAAGATACACAGCGCGGCATGGGATGCCTCTGTTGACTGGGCTGGCAAGCGAGTCGCTATTATCGGAAACGGCTCCTCGGCCATCCAGATCTTGCCCCAGATGCAACCAAAAGCAGCAAAGATAGTCAACTACATCAGATCGCCAACTTGGATCTCGGCGAACTACGCGTCGCAGCTCATCCCGGATGGAAAGAATTTCAACTATACCGAGGAGGAAAAGAAGGAGTTCAGAGAGAATCCGAAAAAGCTGCTCGAGCTACAGAGTCTCATCGAGCACCATATCAACAAGTCCTTCTTCGCGCTTCTCGTCGACACCCCTGAGCAGCTGAGGGCAGAAGCGGCATTCAAGAAGGAGATGGAAAAGAGACTCAACTACAATGCCGAACTATGCGCCAAGTTGATTCCCGAGTGGAAGGTCGGCTGCCGCCGACTCACTCCCGGCGAGGGCTATCTCGAAGCCCTCCAGGAGCCAAACGTGGCCATCGAGTTCGCTGCCATCGAGGCTGCCACTGAGACTGGAATCAAGACGGCGAACGGCACCGAGGAGTTTGACATCATCGTGTGCGCCACCGGCTTCGACGTCAGCTTCGCCCCATTCTGGGAACTAGTTGGGAAGAATGGAATCAGGCTAGCACACCAGTGGCGGGATGATCCCGAGGCCTACTTTGGGATCTGCGCCCCTAACATGCCGAACTACTTTATATTCAATGGACCCAACTGCCCAGTTGGCCACGGCAGCGTGTTGGCCGCCATGGATGCCACAGCCGATTATATCTTGAGATGGTGCAGCAAGATCGCGACGGAGGACATCAAGTACGCCCCCATCATTCTCGCCTTTATTGTCACTGAAGTGCTAACACCAGAGCTTCCGTTAGGTCTGTCACAGTCAATGAAGGAGCTACGGCCGACTATAACACCTACTCCCAAGAGTTCTTGAAGCGCACTGTCTGGACTAGTGGCTGCCGATCGTGGTACAAGAGCAAGAAAGACGGGAAGGTGACGGCAATGTACGCCGGAAGCTCTATTCACTATAAGCAGATCCTACATAGCTTCAGGACCGAGGACTTCGACTTCGAGTATAACAGCCGCAACAGATTTAGGTTCATGGGCAACGGGCTGACAACTCGTGAAGAGAATGGGGAGCATCTCGGGTTCCCTGTCCCTGCCTGAGTAAGGGGTATTGATGGTGTGCCTTTCTTATCAGCATCCCGACCCGTCGTATCCGAAATAGCTATTACTACAGTTACACAATAAGTAATGCCTCTTCATTCATTGCCATCACGCGCTCAGCCTTCCTCCTGCGACATGGTGTAGCTTACTCCCAGGAGCACCACCTCGAGCTTCTTGACAGTCAGGCTGACAGAGCTAATCACGAGATCCAGTCAACACTCTGTCGAGTAGCTGGATGAGCCATTTGGGATTGTTCGTTGGGGCTCTGTGAACTTGGGGGCATTGATAAGCCTGGAAGGGGTAGTGTAGCTCAGGGCGGGGACGGCTCCGAGGTGAAAGTAAGACCACGTGTGCAGGAATATGAGGTCCTAGCAGAAGAAATCTCTTTTGTCGGGTTCGATGGTCGATCGCTTTCTCGCCTTGAACGGTGCGCTACGTGAGGACGTTGCTGGCAGAGAAAGCGTGCAGGTATCCAGAAAGAGAGTGCACGAGCTGGCCCAAAGAAACAGCATAATGATTACCAGCCGCTTTCATGGCTATAGAGGGCTGAAGGTTGCACTGCCTATGAGCTAGAAAAATAGGGAACCAGGCGCACTGCTATTTATTTAGGGTTGGCGTTTTTTGAGCTTCCACCACGTTCCAACTCCTTCAGCTATGATTATTTCTAGCCCGTCCTTGGTTTCCTTCTGCAGAGGCAGAAATCACGGAGCCGCAGCTTGTGCCGGCGGCCATAGCAGCTGTCACATTCGGTGATGGATTGAGACCGTGCATTGTGTCCGATGCCGAGCTAGATGAGGGTCTATATATACATAAGGCTCCCATCACACGGGCAACCCCAACTCGCCAAACATGTTTGAGACAAGTGTTCACAACTCTCCAGCCTTACGGTTGCACAAACGCCCTTGATGTTTGGACCCGGCGGATGGGTCAGCATCTATCCACCGGGCACCAGCGACTTGGATGTTCGGAGAATGCGAGAGAATCCCATGCACTTCGCAATCCTCGTCCATAACCTTCAGCTCTCAGCCAGTTGCTTCCCAAACAGCATGATGGGTTGTTTGTTGCTAAACTTGGCCACATCGGCCATCACCTCCCCCGCCTCAGGACCTGAAAATGCAGCCTTGATCGCATCAGCGGTTTCCCAAGCTATGGAACATCCGAAAGCATATGGGTGAGGCGACCCATCGGCGCCTGGGGCGTATTTCGTAGCAGTCCAGCTCTTCAGACCCTTGGTTCCCCAGAGCTTGCCCAGGAGCGGCATGTGATGCTTGACGTAGTAGTCCAAGTCGTAGTCAGCGTCCGCATCATTAGGGTAGAGGATGGTGACCGTGGCAGGCATTGTTATGGGATGAGTGAGGTGGACTAATGTTCTGTAATGGTCAACGGTAGAAATTGGCAGACAAGTTAACAAGATCTGGAGGAACAAGCGGGGGCCTGTGCAGGGGGGTGGCGGGCAGAGTCTAAGAGGCTACTGAATGAATAAGACGGCATGGATTTATAATTGCAGTGCCTCAAAAATGACACTGGAAACAGTACAACCGGTGGATGATGCCGACACTCTACATCCGATGCTCTGTCCTATGCCTCCAGGATCTGGCCAGGTCGATTTCGACTGACACGCTTCCGATCCGATGACAACACTTCCGAAACTCCAGTATGCCTTGTGAGTTCTTAGCACCAAATCCAAAATCGAGAAGCAACCAATCAGGTGCACTTCCATTAGAGGCGGGGTTTTGACGAGGAGGCTGAAATGACCCCTCGGGTTCCTGCAAAAAGCCGATGCTCCGAAACCTCAGAACCCCAACAGGGGTAGGGTTGACCATGGGCCATGCCGGGAAGTGGGGGCCGGGAATGGCGGTCACATTGTGCTTGTTCCAGACTGGATCGATCGACCACACACAACCCATCAGTTGGTGCTTTTGCCAGGTCTACTACGGTGATTGCTACCCTGGAGACAGGTTAGTCAAGGTCATGTTGACGGCGGCGTTCACGGCCCCTAACGCTTGTGGGTCACAGTGACGTGATTGGTAGCCAACCAATTCTCTAGGATTAGCTACGCGATTTGCTATAAAGCCTGTCTCACAACTTAGCGTAGACCCACAAGCCTTAGAGGGCTTAAAGAGATAGGGCGTTGTTAATATATCTTTATTATACTAAGCCTTAAAGAGTCAAGCCTGCCTTATATAAGTTAAAAATCTAGCTGAAATAGCGCTAATTTTTAAGATATACTTATAACCCCATCTAGGTAAACAAGCATATAGATAGTGGTATAAGTGGTATAGGTCATGTGACCCAGAAGTCACTCTTTTAGGCCCGCAACGGATCGAGTGCACCGTATAGATCGATTGGATCAGAGCCTCATCAGCACGTCCTGTGCTCCCTTAGGAGACTACTGGGGCCTCACGGCCCCCCGGACGAAAAATATACATATATATATACATGTTCACGGCGGCAAAACGAGGATCTGGTCCCAAAGAGAAGGTTTCCCTAGCAGGAATTCAGCCAGAGCCTCGTGAGTATGATAGGGAATCTCAAGTCTCGAGCTGTGTATTATCTACTATGCCTGCAATACATTGATGTTTTTACATCTTGTCCATGACCCATGTTACGCCCTGGATAGCATTCCTCACGAACTCAGCGGACTCGGGCAAGGTAGGGACAACCCAGAAGCAATGTGGTAGACCATCGTAATGGTCCCTCCTAACTGGAACGCCGCGACTCTCCATCGACTCCGCCAAGACCTTTCCGTCGTCTCTCAACGGATCCAAACCGCACGTCACTATGTACGACGGAGGGAAAAGTTGATGGCTCGCTTGATCCAGGCCAACAAAGTAATCAGCGTCATCCGTTTTCAGGTTGCATAGATTGTAAAAATTGGTTAGCGTTTCCAGGTCGATGATCGGAGTGTTCTCCTTGTTTTCCTTGAACGCCGTGTGCTGTGAGCTATACTGCTCCGGCACATTTCCCGTGTGGAAAACGACAGGGTTGAAAGCGACCACGCACTTGACGGCGTCCTGGGACAGTGCAGTGTGCCTGAGTCTTACCTTGCGGGCGACTGCGAGGGCAAGAGCACCACCGGCTGATGTGCCGATGGTAAACAGCCTCCGAGGGTCGCCACCCAAAGTCGGCGCATTGTGGTAGGCCTTGGAGGTTCATGCTATTAGCGGTTCTGTCTTGAACAGCCATGAATCCAGGTTGGAGGAACCCACCCACTCGAACATTTTGATCGCGTCCTGAAGTTGAGCCGGCGCTTTGTTGGCCGGCGCGAGTCTGTAGTCGACGCTGACAAGCACAGCATTCACATTCTCAGCAATCGCTCGGCAGAACCCATCCTCAGTGTCCAGGTCTCCCAGCACGAAGACACCGCCGTGGAAGAAGACGCCAACGGGGAGCTGCCCTTCGGGGGCCGTATCCCCTTGGCGGCGTGGAGTATAGATGCGATACTTGATGCCTTCCCAGGTACCGTCTTGAGTCAAGACAGCATCAGATGGCGGCGGATAGAGCGCTGCCAGGGATTCCCCGAGGCCAGCGAACTGGGCACGCATCTCATCCGCACTTCCTTTCAGCACGGGACGGACGCCGCCCATCGCTTCCTCCGCCTTGAAGCCGTCAGCCGCCAAAGTCTGGTATTGTGAGGCGACATGACTTGCCTGGAGCCACGAAGGGGCAATACTCATGTTGTCGTACGTTAACAGCGATCGAGAAATCCTGTATCAGAAGTTCTGTGTTAGAAGTCCGTCTTGGGGAGAGCTGAGTTGAGGTACGTCGAGGATGAATGCCTTATGAGATGGGTCGGAACCGCCTGTCCTTGAGCAAAAGAATGACGCTTGTTATCGATACCAGCATCCGCCAAGGGGAACAAAGAGACAGGTGAGGCCCCTTCGCCCCCGTTACAGCTGTTTTCTTTTCTGAGGAATGTCCTCCCCAAGGCTGAGTCGCCACAATCCTCCGACTGCCTTTGGCACAGAACCAGTAGATCCAGCCCGCTTCGCATTCTGGAGCCGGAGAGTCTCCGTTCGGGCCGTAGCTTACTTCGGATCCCTGAGAATACCATCGGGTGCCTTCATGCCCGGAGGTTCCGAAACCGTAGATGGAAGTAGCCTTTTACTGTCATTAGCAATGCTAAGCAGCTTTGGCTTGCCCATCTCTCGCCGTTCTTGATCTTCGTGCCGACCGTCAGTCTATTCGTCATCCCGTTACTGTCAAAAGCCACAAATATCGTTACAATAAATGCCTGTGCCTTCTTTAATCGCACGCCCGATCTAGCAAATCTCTTCTTCGGATGCGTAACCAGGGTCGCGAATGACTTACCATGCACTATATCATTTTAGTATTAGCAGCTCATCCATAGCCCAGACTCCAACTTCAGGGCCAGTCATATTCGTAGTTCTGTTATTTCTCTCTGTGGGGATCTTGAGACTGGATGCTTGCCAGTGATTTCAGAAATCAATTTTCTATTCAAACATTGTTGTCGATTGGTCTATTCTCAGAGGCCCGGCCACAGCAGTAAAAAAACACAGCATCTACGCAATAGAGGCATATCACAGAGACACAATGCCATGCAACACAAAATGCATTCAAGCATGTTCTCATGCCGAGGCGATTCTGGGACACTTCGGAGTTGATAGAATTCTGCTCACTCGCCAGGCCCCACACAAGGCCACAACTCCTTGTACGTTACTAACAGCTTGGCAAGATATTCAACTTGACGACCTTAACAGTTGTCCACTCGTCAAGTGCTTCCTTTCCATTGTCGCGACCAAAGCCACTCTCCTTGACTCCACCGAAGGGGGTGTTTGCACTAACAGTTCCCCAAGTGTTAACGGTAACCTGGCCTGACTCGATGCCCTCTGTCACGCGGAACGCCTTGTTCACATTATTCGTAAAGACTGCCGCGCTTAGGCCATATAGGCTGTCGTTGGCCTTGGCGATAGCCTCCTCCTCGGTACTGAAGGGGGCGATGGCCGCGAATGGGCCGAAAATCTCCTCTTGCATGATGGCAGCATTCTGGGCCACGTCGGCAAACGCCGTGTTGGCAAAGAAGTGACCAGCCTTTCCAAGTCTCTCGCCGCCGTGCAGCAGCCTTGCGCCGCCCTTGTGGGCCTTGTCAACGTACGATAGCATCTTATCGAGTTGGTTCTTGTTCATTACGGGACCCTTGGTCGTTCCGGAGTGGAGGGGATCGCCATGGATCGCCTCGCGGCTTCGCTTGCTAAACTCCTCGACAAACTTGGCGTAGATGGTATCTTGGACGTAGATGCGGCTACCAGCAGCACAGATTTGGCCGTTGTTCATGGTGATGCCCAACGTAGTCCAGAGCAGCGCATTGTCCCAGTCGGCATCGTCGAAGACAATAGAGGGGCCCTTGCCACCCAGCTCTAGAGTAATCTTCTTCAGGTTAGTGCGAGCCGAGGTCGCGAGAATTGATCGGCCAACTCCCGGACTACCAGTAAATGAGAGCTTCTTGATCTCCATGTGCTCGGCGAGCGACTGGCCGGCGACGGAGCCGATGCCGCAGAGAATATTAACCACGCCGGGGGGGAAGCCAGCCTCGGCAACATGCTGACCCAGCTTTTGGCCATACAACGGGCACATCTCTGGAGACTTTATAATCAAGGTGTTGCCACCTGCAAGTGCTGGAGCAAGCTTCCAGATGGTGATCATCCTGCGTCCTAGGTCAGCCAGGCCGATTTCATGCGCCTCATCAGGTGTGGAAATCTTACAAGGGCGCGTTCCACGGCACAACAGCCGCACATACACCAATGGGCTCCCGTCGGGTGTATGCAAGTCCTTGAGAGATTGTCATTGAGACGCCATCGACCTTATCCGTCCAACCAGCAAAGTATCGCAGAGTATCAACGGCCTGGGGAACGTGAAGGCCCATTGAATCTCGATACAGAATACCACCATCGATAGCCTCCAGCGACGCCAGGTCCTGGGCGTCCCTCTCTATGAGATCTGCCAGGCGATTGAGGAGGCCTCGCCTGGTCGACGGATCTGTCGTCTTCCACGTCAAGTACGCCTTCTTCGCCGCCTCGACAGCGCGGTCGACATCCTCCTTCTGGGCGGCCGACACCTTGGCCAGCTGGGCACCGGTAGCCGGGTTCTCGAGATTGAGGGTTGCGTCGCCAGAAGCGGCGACGAACTCGTTATTGATGAATAGCCCCGTCGGCACTGCAGCGCCCTCCGGTTAGTGGCTGGCTGGGACTGCCCAGTTACGGGCGAGACAAAGCACCAACGTACCGGAGATTTGGCGGCGTTCTGCGCCCGTGAGAGTAGCGGTAGACATTGCTCCGAAACTGGTGGGTGGGGATGAATGTTTGGGGTACGGGAAAGCAGCGACGATTCAGACACGGGTATCGCAGTTCTGAGACAGAGGATCCAGGTTTATTTCGAGCCGTACCTTGACCATTTTATACTTAGAACGGCTCCCACCCAGCTGTAGATAGCACTCAGGGGTCTTGCTAAGGCCCAGTCTCCGTCCAGTAATTCCAAATGAGCAAACCTTGCAATATCCTGTCGAGGTGATTATTAATAACCGGGCCAGACCCATCATCACTTAACCGAATTCCGCTTCCGCTTCCACTTCCGGTCCCAGCTCCACCGTGCCAGAGACCAAGGATCTGTCAATGCCCGAATAATTAGGGGCTCAATAGGAGCAGCAATCGCCACATTTGGGTCCGCTTCACGCTAGTTCCGGTCTTCGAAGCCTACTTCTGCCGGAAGTAAAAGTTGATTCCACAAGGCAGCAACGAGGCTAAGTTGTTCTAATTTGTCATCAAGGCTCCAGACGTATGACCCTCTTTTCTCCGGTTGCGTTGCCGGCGTTACTTATATAACACCTCTTGGCTTATTACGGGACCTTCCGCTCAAAGGTCATCATCTCATCACTGTGCTTCCGAACTGAACAGAGAACCACCAGAAGTGGAAACAGAAGTTCTTGGAACCCATCTCCTTGACTGAGAACGGCACAGCAATGGCGAAGAGCTCTTCGTTGGAAGAAGGGTGTGCGCTCTCTCAATCCAAGACAGATCACCAGGCCAATAGCACACCAGGCCACCACAGCCGTGCCCAATCGGCTCACTCAAGCGACACACTTTCACCTGAAACCGCTCAACCAGTTCTCCCACCGGACTCACCACCTCAGCACGATCCTGCGGTGCACGATGCAACATTCCAGCCGCAGACACAGCATCCCGACTTCGAAGTGACGTTAGATCATGAGACAGAAAACCCAAAGAAATGGCCGGCGTGGTATCGCTTGTGGTCCATCTTCGTCGTGTCCTCATCGTGCTGGGTCGTGGTGCTCTACAGCACTACCTACACATCGACGATCCCGGGATTGATGGAGGAGTTCGAGATAGAAAGCAAGACAGTGGCTACCATCGGCCTGACAACTTATCTGCTTGGCCTTGCTTTAGGGAGCCTCGTTGTCGCGCCGCTGAGCGAGCTCTACGGCCGTCGTCCAGTGTATCTCGTTTGTACGATCATTTTTGTCTTACTGGTTCTCCCGTGCGCGTTGGCCACGTCATTGGAGGAGATTCTCATTTGCAGGTTCTTCGGGTAAGGCTTGGTTTACATTCCTTTTTACCTGACTTGGCTTCCCCTGATAAACTAATGCGTCACAGGGCTTTATTCGGCTCCGCACTGCTCTCCAATAGTACTGGAACAGTTGTTGATGTTGCTGATGAGCACCACCGGGCCTTGTACGTGTCCCTCTGGTCTATTGCTCCCCTCAACGGACCGGTGGCCGGGCCGCTGATTGGCGGCTTTGTCTATGAATATCTAGGCTGGAGGTGGGACAACTGGTTGGTGATGATTTTGGGCGGCGCAGCCCTCCTTCTGCTGTTGACTGTGAAGGAGACGTACGGGCCTACTATTTTGCGGCAAAAAGCTGCTCGCATGCGTAAGGAGACCGGGGACAGCCGTTGGTGGTGTCGCCATGACCAGCAGATGTCGAAAATGCGTCGTCTTGGGAAGAACCTGGGCCGGCCCTTGGTTCTGAGCCTCACTGAGCCAATTCTTTGGTTCTTCAACATCTGGTTAGCTGAGAATCTTTCTATATGAACGTTGGTTGACACTTTATCTCAGGATAGCCCTCACATACGGGATTTTGTAAGTCTTCGATTTACATTCATGTCTCTGTGCACCCCAACGCTAATCACAAACCGTGTAACCCAGATATCTCTGCTTTGTCGCCTATCCCATCATATTCACCGAACGTCGTGGCTGGGGGCCTGGAGTATCGGGTCTCTCCTTCCTCGGTATTGGCATTGGTAATATGGCGGCCGTCGCCTCCGAGCCTCTCTGCCGGCGCCTCATCAATGCACATCCTAAGGACCCTGAGACTGGCCGTCCTAGGCTTGAGGCGACCGCTAGCATTATGGCCATTGGCGCCATCCTGACTCCCATTGGTCAACTTGTGTTCTCCTGGACCAGCCTCCCTACCTCAATACACTGGGCCATCCCAATATCCTTCGGTATCCTCTTTGGTGCCGGGAATACTCTCAGCTTTATCTACAGCCAAACCTACCTTGGCGGCGCCTACGGCATCTACTCTGCTTCCGCGCTTGCGGGCAATGCCGTCATGCGATCCTTGCTCGGCGGCGCGCTGCCACTCGCGGGCCCAACCATGTACACCAACCTCACACCGCAGTGGGCGGGGACGCTGCTGGGCCTGCTCGAGGTGTGCATGATACCTGTCCCCATTGCTTTCTACAAGTATGGGACAAAAATCAGGGCGCGGAGCCGTGTCGTCGGGCAGCTTAGAGCAGATGGTGCAAAGGAGCAGCAGGGGAAACAGCAGACGCCAGAGCACAAGACCGAGGCAACCGCCACAGCTGGAGTGGGAGCCAGTGGTTTAGTAGAGCGAGATGTGGAAAGATTTTAAAATTTAGCAGCCAGGCTAGCATGTTGGCATCCGATTTTGCGTACGCTGGCAAGCAGCGAGGGCTGTTCAAGTTGGCATATCAGCGTAAAGATCACAATCTGAAACTCGAAACAGCGTATAGTCCAGCTAGTAAGAGAATCTTTTTGGCCATTATTGGCGGGTGTCGAGATCAAGCCAGTCTATGAAGGGGAAGTCGAAACCGTTAGCGAGTCCTAATGAGCTTTCTAATCGGACATGATCAGCATAGAGTTGACTCTCTTCCGCCTCCTTTAGCTGCGCCAAATTTTGCGGAGAAGCTGGAAAAAGCGCGTCAAACGACATGATGGCGGGGGTACCCTGTCCAGTTGGCACATCGCTAACCTCGGCTGACTCATTGGCAGAGAGCTTGAAGAGTTTTCTGTGAAGATCGCGCAGGCCTTGGAGGCGCTGCCACAGCCGCATCAGCGGGGTTGATCGGGCGCTGAGCAACTTAATCAAGTTCAGACCAATCTCAAATTCGGCTCGGACACTCTCGCGGATAGGCGAACCGCCATTGACGACAGCCAACAATAGGTTCCCGAACGCCGCGAGCAGCGAGTCTTTGAAATAAACGGGGTGAGTCCGCATGAGGGGAGTGTTTTCGTTCAGGTCGGCAAAGGTCTGTATTGTTTCCTTGGCGCTCTGCATTGCTGTCTCGACGTATCGTCGGTGCTGGCTCATGTACGTTGCCGACTGGAGCACTGGCCTGTAGATCAAGTTACGAAGGTGGCTTTTGCGGCAGAACATGACGGCTTGGATGTACTTTGGCTCATTCTCTTCGCCCCAGTGGTGCATCCAGGCTCGGTCAAACTTCAGGTCTTGGTGCAGGTGCTGGTACCATTGCATGATGGCATAGTCCAAGTATTCCAGATGATCCATGGTGTCGACTCCCATTTCGCCCTGACTATTCAGGACCTGCGATGTCTTCCCGGCCAGCCTTGTCCACTTTAGCAAAGCGGACGCGACTGCGTTTGATTCATCTTCAGGGCGATTATGAAGGCTTTGCGCTAGAGGACTAGTAGTGTCACTAACAAGTGCGAAAAGTGACGGGTCGACGTGAGAATCCTGGATTGAGAAAGGGATCCCCTGGCCAAGACTTGTCCTTCTGTCCAGCATGTAGACGGAACAAAACGTTCGGAAGGCGACAGATCGTTCTTCAACGTTTGGGAACATTCTCTCCACCATTGATCTCTGATGCAGGCCCATTTCCAGACACAATCTTGCTGCAAACCCAACAATTCGGCCGGTGCGGACTTCTTCGTCGAGATGATAATGATACAGGGCCTACATCAGTCGTCAGCAGCAGTAAAAACACCAAGCGCACCGGACATACCACGAGAACGAGAAGCTGAATACCATTAATCCCTTTGGAGTTCCAGATAAGGCCTTCGACTGCTTCGGTCGTACTCTGGAATAGTCTTTGAGCGACATCATTCCTCCCCCCGCTCTCGAGCGTCCTCCCAATGGCTATAACAATCTTCAGCTTGTTTGTATCGTCGTTGAAGAGCGTCTCCACGAGCGATCCCTTCAGGGATGGGACCCCACCTCTCTGCGCGGCGTGCAGAAAAGTGAAGACATTTTGCGCCGTGTCAAGCATTTTCTGTCGGCTCACTACCGGGTACATCAAGCCCACGCCGTCGCACCACTCCCGGATCAGGTCATCGGCATCTTCTTTTTTTACGTCCCACAGAGGATCCATCGCCAGAAGCTTCGTAAACGGACCGTACTGGGCCAGTCTCCCTGATGAATTTGGTGCATCTCCAGGCTCGGGGCTCGACTTGTCAAGTATGGCAGCTGGCATGCCCATGGCTCTGAGGTTTCCGCTGACCGCATTCAGGGTGAATTCTGCACTAGAGGGTCCACGAAACTCCGGGGATTCGATGTCCAGGTTGGTAATGCGCTGGGAGGATTGTGAGCCGAGTGCCGCAAGGGGGGCGTCGAACGAGGATGCGTTGCCTCTGCCGGAATATTCGGATTTCGCGGCGGGGGCCGCCGAGATTGAGCAAGCACCCTCAGCCTGTCGATCTGTTTTATTGGAAGCCCTGTCCGTATATCAGTCCCTATTTCAGGTATATACAGGTGGAACCCACGCTCTTGTTTCTGTGCCGTGGAGGCCTTGTGAAGGATAGACACAGGTTACAAGGTGTATCTCACACCTTCCGCAGGGTCTCACGCCATCGCACTTGGTCTTCCGTCTCTTGCATTCATTACTGAGGTAGGTATTAGTGAGAGATAGGCAGACGTTGATCAGTCTTACCATGCTTGATTCACGTATTGCCCTCTTCTCGAGCGACGATGAGGAGGCTTCCAAGACTCCATTTCAAACGCGAATTAAGGCAAGTGGAGGCTGAGGTTTGGAGTCGGGGCCGTAGTGGAAAAAAAAAGGAGGTTGTAAGACTACCACGGCAGGAACGATTGGTATTCACGGGGTAGTTATAAACTGTGCCCTTTTGCCCCGCACGGGAGGCGGCTCGCCAAACGCCAGTTAGCGTTTGGCGAAGTGGGGCGTAACAGATAAACATTCGGGGCGCTTCGGCTGCCGGCCAAACCCCGCTTACCGGGCATGGCTGCCGGGGAACGGCCGCTAAAACCGAGTAGGAATAGAACCTGAACCTGAACCTTTAATTGGGTCGACCCCACTGTCGTGACCGCGTTGGAGGTTTATGGCAGTTAATGGGATTGCTAGAGGTCCCTCTAATTTACCCGGATTTGCGTCGTAATATATTATTTTCGTCTACGCACGCCTTCAGGGTTCGCAGAACTACGGTGGAACCCCTATTATTTCTCTATCATCAGACAACGCTGACCTCAGTGATCATCTTCTTTACCAATCAATACTATGGTCTTCGAAAGGTGATTTAATGGGCGGTTTTAGGATACTATTTTTCCGCAATTCCTTCGTTAAATTTCCCAGTAATATGCATAAACACTCGTAAGAGCAGTCTACACTGTGCTACAGAGTATTAAGTAGGCCGTATAGTGTTGTAAATATCTCGCTTAGAGCACGCTGATGCTCTTGATTAATAATATCTTTAAGTTCCTTATTAGGTAAGATCTTAACATATAGCTGCCAGTCTTACCCAGAATCTGTCCCGGAATTGGTACAGCCTCTGCCAAAATGAGCCTAGTAGTCAGATAGACAGATCTATTACGCCTGATAGGCCGCCGACTATAGGACTCTAAAAAACTAAAAATATATATTTTTTGCCAAATAATGTCTTAATCTCGCAGAGCCCCTATATTTCCCGCCTTATTCTTCTCTGTCTCTTTATTATTCTCCTTCTAGACCCCTCTATTAATTAATACTAGCAGATTAACTTAAAGCCTAATTCCTCTAGGTGTTTAATTTCCTCTTTTCGGCGGCTAAAGCAGTGTCTGCTATTGGTTATACGATGGATAGCTGCTTTTGCAACAAGGAGGAGGCATCAGCAAAATCATAGTGCAAAGAGGTCCTACTTGCCCTTTAGGTAGAGGCTTCTAAGTTATTCTATTAGGCACTTAAGGATAAAAGGATATTATTAGTTTTATATTATATTTTCTTTATGGAAAATATATACCTTATAAACTTATTATTATCTAATAAAAGAGGCTATTAATACTATCCCTATTATAGGCAATAAGGACTCTTTATGTAATAGTTATAGTATCTAAGGGATAAACTAGTTTATTCTAGGTTTATATTTATAGATAATATAAGATATAATACTAAGTATAGCAGAGTATAAGATCTCTTAATAATTAAGTAATATATATTAGGCTTATTAATATAAAAGAAATTCTTATTAATAGCTATTAAGCTAAGTTGTGTCTAATGCTAAATAAAAATATATATTCATACTTAAGCAGCTTATAGCTAAGTAAGTCTAGCTTACTGTAAATTATAAGTCACATTATAAGCTCTTTGTAAGCTATCTATAAGGCTTATGGTCTATAGTATGGAAGAAGGCATAAGTCCTATTGTAATTAATGAAAGGCTTATAGGGTTTATATAATATAAGCACTCTTCCCTTTGGGTTGTAATAATTATCTATATAAAGATATAAATATTTAATTACTTATTCTAGGCTATTACTTAAAGGTATATATTAACTTACCTTAGAAATCTAATATAATGTTTTGGGTGACTAGGTTAGAAGCAGAAAAAGAACGTGGCGGTGCATCAAACATACTCGTCGTGTGAATCGCAGTGAATGGAACCAGCATTTGATCCAGTCCGACTTGCTCTGGGGCTCTAAACTCCTCAGTTAAGTGCCGAAAAAGCCATGAAATGAAGGTATCTCGGCCTTCAGTCTGAACCGTCGGAAATGCATCTGTTTGACGTTCTTTTCCATCTTCCTGTAAGGCTTATGAGATCAAAGGAGCCATTATGTCCGCTGCGAACCGTAGATGTCTTTGCACAGAATGAACACTTGGGAGAAACGGACCAATGAGCGGTCAGAGTGTAGGACTCCAGGTATACAGCTGATCACGAATCGAGATGCAGTCAACAGTATAGCCTACGGAGGCTTGTAGCCAGCCTTGGTCACGACACAAGGGCAAACCAACAAATGCTCTGCCACTCAAAAGCACCACGGTCCCTAGCATCATCTCGTACAAGGGTACAGACGTCCAATTGCTTGTTCTCGACCACTGCTCGGAGGCGTATGCCAACTCATTCTGGAAGTCCAGTATAATATTGGGCATATTGCGGGTTACGTCCTGGCGAATTGTGGTGGGAATCTCAGGCCTGATAGTAGTGATATGGGTGTACTTGCCCTGGAACTTGTCTTCATGCTCTGCAATGATGGAAATGCATTCATTTGGCATATTTTAGCATTCATCAAAAACAGACATTGGTAGGATGAGCAGTGGTGGGCGTGATCCAGCAAGGACAAAGGGCGAGTCGCGATACTGCGCGATTTAGAGACCAGTGAAGCCAAAAGTCATATGACTTACATTTTGCATTCCCTGAATGAGATTCTCTTCCAAAGATTGGGCGTTAGGATCGCCTACTACAGGATAAGGCAAGGCTTCTTTATCGAATAACTGCTTGCAGATCCACCACGCGAGTGCTAGAAGTCCTGTAGCGCCCCCAAAGGACGACAGAAGCTACGACGATACGCAAAGCGCGTGAGCCAGCGAGATCCAGAGGCTCAAGTGACATGATTAAAGCTTTCATCATAGTGCAATGAAATCTCAGGATAGCCTAGATGAAGCTTCAATGGCCGAATGGTTTGTAAATTGATAGTATTGTTCCCTCATCGGAGACCTGACATCAACGAGCTATTTCCAGATACCTGGCACTCACTATCTTGACACGTCACTATTCTGCGTCACGAGTGACTAGAAGTTCCATGCGTCAGCAGTCGCATTCAGCCGCAGTGACGGCAAGGACAATTTACCACCCTGGGATGATAGCGCCTGGGTTGAACGCAGAAGCCGGGTGTGCATATAGTGGCTTTGAGACCGATCCATGAAGCTTGTAACAGATCAGAATATGCAGGATAAGACTCTCCGGCTTGTCCTCGGGTTTTCGAGTGTCTTAATGCATAAGGGGACACGGCTCGAATACGCGACCCTACAACACAGACGCAGAAGGCAACGGGACCTTGATTGGGACAATGGCACATGAAGGTCATGTTGGGTTCCCTGACTTGCCGAAGAGAAAGTGTCATGCAGAAAGTTGAACTTCTTTGCGAGAGGGTAAATCATGTATTCGATGCTCCATGTCAGACAGACAAAGCTTTGATGGGTTTCCAATCTGGTGACCACTAACTAAAACTACGCGACCTAAAGTAAACTCAAGCAAATTACACAGAAGAACTACCCGTCCGATACTCTTTCCTCACTTCATGTTACTTGAAAGGTCCTTGATGACATAAAGCTGATCATACAGGTCCGTGACATCACAGAACAGCTTCACAATCTTGAGTTTCCTCACTTCCTTTAAACCACGACAGTCTCCTGCATCATCCTGAAACTGTGTCTCCAGTGCTTCTAAAGCACGATCAAGGCAAGCTTGCTCATATGTAGCTATCTGCGAAAGTCTCTTCTTCCTTTCGTCGAGACTCTGTGACGTTCCATTGCACAGCGCGAACTCGGGAAGTGGATCGAGTTCACGTTACGCTCGGCGTTATCGCGAACTATGGACCCAAAGTCGTTGTACATACGACACATGTTTGTAGCGTGACGTATGACAGAGGAAATGAGATATTTCTGAGAAACAGAAGGGAACGTGTCCTTGCCTTGAAGCAGATTCGCTGAAATTAGACAGTTGGAGAAAGCGAATGAGTATGCGCAAGCGACGTGGCTACCTCCTGTACTGTTCACCCATTGGAAGTACGATTGCTCTGGAGAAGAGAAAACTTCGCTAGAGTCCTGCTTGGAGAAGTGGCTGTTATCCTCCAGCTGTATGGCATGGGCATGCATGAACGTTCTGAACTCTTGGCGAAGAGTGTCTTGATCGCAAGAGCTCGACCTCAGAACATCTTTGTGGTTGAGGACGCTATTGGTGAAGCGAGTGAGAGTATCCTCAACTTGTCCAATATTAGGTGACTCGTGCTGATGGCCATTTCCATTGCGCACAGCTCCATTAGTCCCACCCTGGTGTTGCCTATAATCTTGTCGATGGTACGGTGAAGCAGAGAGATATCACCGAATACCGGCCCAGCAACAGCTTCCATATACTCATCGGTCTGATAGCCCAGGAGGGACAGGTACATCATGTCGAAGAGCCACCTATAAGATGCAAAGGTGCGGGTTCTGTTGTTGCATCCGATCCAAGTAAAAGGAATGATGCTCAGATACTTGTCCTCCTCGATCTTGACACTAGCTCTCGGGTAAGTCTCAACACGCTGGGCTTGTAGAAGGGGCACAAAGAACGACGACTCAATGACCGACGCTCTGAGCTCCCATTTATACAGCGGTAAGAACAATGCAGTCTTACGTAGAAGCCGCATGTATTGCTCCAAGTCAGATGATGGAACTGCCGAGGTGAGGCTATGGCCAACAGTAGCAGTGGTGACCTCTATGCTAGCCGACTGCAGGGCCACTAGTTTGTATGCTTCAGCAACAAATGCAACTTCATATTCCGTCTTTGACGTCCAGGTTAGGTCCTGAGAACGAATGCGGCAGGACTTGAGCCAAGTAACACCACGGTCGATGCAACTCTGAAGCCTGTCCATCATGTGTGTGAAGAAGCAAACATGGCGTGCCTGGGCAAGAGCCAGAATGGCGTAGCATGTTTGCTCACGAAAGCCTCCCCAAGTTCCGTTGTCACCTTGGTTGAGGACGATACGGAAGACGGCTTAGAAAACGGCTTGGAAGACAGATAGGCCAATCTTGCACTTGAGGTTCTCATCAAAGAGGCCTGCGAGCTCGCCTTTGTCAATCAGACGAAGGACATCCGTGAAGGCTTCGGAGGATATACTTAATCGAGACACGTATGGCAGGCTTGGGTGATGAAGTCAAAAATTAATCAATGTGAAGGTTCTTTATAGGATAGAAACATTTCTTTAATGTTCAGGAGTGGTAATGAAGAGCTGGCGTCTGGAAATTTGGCCAATCAAACTCATTACCGTAAAGTTATCTCTTCTCTCCGTGCAACAAGGAGTCAAGTTAATATGACTGGTCAGAGTCAAGTAAGCACTATGCCCAACAGAGAGAGAGAAGGTTGAAAATCTTTCGACGCCGCCTCTATCGTTGTTCTTGCAATCGATGAGTGAGAGTGCGCTGCTTTACCAAGTTCATTTATATAACCTACAAGCGATCTCAAAAGCCCTGAGAATCGCCCAGGACAATTTGCGATGTTAACGATGGGGTTGGCTTGGGCTCATGCGAGCAACTGGATCCGGAATTCAGCAGTTGTGTCATGGCTCTGGTTCTTACAGGCGGCCTTGTACTTTTCCAATCTTCCGTCGAAAGCTTTGAGTCGGTTCAGCAAATCATCGCTATCGATTAACTGGCAGCTATGGGCTACGATTATTGGAACTCTGTCACTTCTTGTTGCTGCCATCTCGTTTTGGAGCAGTCTTTTAGCTAGCCAGTACGCAAAGTGGACTGCTCATAAGGACTTCGCGATTCTTTGCATGGATGAGGTAATGTGAAGTAATCTATGAAATTCTCTTGCAGGGTTAACGGTTAGTTCCAGTCCACACGCATGTTAAGTCCGGCTTGCCCCAACTCGACAAATATCACAATACCTGCTCCTCCCGGCTTTACGCAAGCCATGTCCCGCAGAAGTTTCCTCGACCTTAGTGCCCAAGCAGACCACGATCTTGGGCCTTATCATGAAGATAACCCGCCAGACCACTATTTCCTGATAGAATCACTGGTCCACTCCCACGATCAGCTCGATCGCGATTTTGCATTCCCAGGCGCCTGTTCAGCTAGCAAGTATGAGTCGTACAAAAACTTGCTTCAACTTTCTTTTATTTGTTCTTATCTTATTGTCCGCCATTTATCAAGACATCGATATTTCTTTCGCAAGTTTCTCTTCTGGGAATTGCTTGAAATGCACATTTGCGGTCAATTAACAGCTGGAATATACCTGGTACAAGGAGCGGTGAGACGCACAATTTCCGTCAGCTCTTATCCAGATTCAACTCAAAACAACACTTCTCATAACACACTTCAGGCACCACTGATACAAGACAAAAAGGATGAGAAGCCATTATGTTGGACTCGGAAGGCTCGACATCTGCAGATTTTTGTTTTCATAGTATCAATATGCTCAAGTCTCCGGGCGCCAAAGCCAAACAATGCAGCTAGCTACACGCAAATGGATCCAAAAGGTAGCCCCGGGGTTTTGGACTTCTCGACCTTTATAGCGGTGTCTTTACTTTCAGAGACTCTTGTAACTATCTTCTCTCCAATATGGGAGCGTCTCACTACGAGGTTATTCCGATTTCTTAGTCGCAACTTCCTCCGAAAACGTCTCTCCATTCGAGGTATAGTAGTTATTATTCACCTCACACTGTTGAATTCTTTTTTGGTTATTTACACTGCCGCTTTATACGTACTTGGTGGCTTTCTGGCCCATAAAATGTCACCCGCCTCACTCGAATCGATGTGGCCGTTATGTACTACTGGGATGATGGCTTTCAATGGCATATGCGAAGAGATCGCTGACTGGAGAAGAGATCTACCACAGATAACTTATGCACTTGGATTGGGATGTGCTATGTGCGGATGTGTTGATAAGAGGTTTGGTTACAGACTGGGTAATGATAAATTCGATATGAACAAGCTAAGCACGCAGGAACAGGGTATGTGGAATACCATGGCAAAGAGCCAGTGGATATGCAAGAAATGTATTTAAAATAAGTAGTAGAGCCAAAAGGATTTCAAAAATTCCAGTTTAGAGAGATTCAGGTCTTACTGTGGCGGCTTTAGCGACAATCAATACTGCACTTCTCGCTTGATACTATATACAAAGTATTTATAAATACTTAGCACCTGCCACGGACCTTGTCAGGATTGGCACAGAACTTCCCCTCTCCATCAGCACAGTCATATCCTTCCTCAGCGATTTTCCTGCAGGCGTCCTCCCACTGATCCCCAGCGATCTTGTCTTCAACATGGTTAACTTAGTTGGAAGACTGTTGCTCTGAAGGCGAAGATTCTCTATAGATGCCACCTTATCAAGGACGGCTGAGACTGGATGCACCCAGAGTAATATCCTTAGAGGGGTAAACAGCTATATTGTCGTAGAAGAATATCGCACTGTAGGCCTTGGAGCACCGTCTTTCCAAGAGCATCCTTATACTGGCTGTTCAAATCCCACAGAAATCCATCCAGCGCCACCAGTAAATACTTCCGAGTATTAGTGCCCTCTTCGGCCACGGAGAACCGAGTGTGTTTCAGTGGTTGAACAGATATACTCGGCACTTCCCGATTGATGAAAAGCTTCTACCAGAAGCATAGTATGATACAGATGACTCAAGTTCTAGAAATGTTAATGATTGCTTATACGACGGGTGAGGCAGACCTTACCCATTTATCTTTGACGCAATAGTCGCTATCCCACCACCATTTGCAGATGAAAAAGGTTGTCTTCAAGATCTGGGGGTAAAGATAGTGGGGAAGACGATCAAAGTCAATCCTTCCAAGAAAGGCTTCAAGAGAGTGAAGTACTGAAGACGGCTTGCCGTACACTTTCTCCAAGTCAAAGTGGCCGAGCTTCTCTTCATGCATCCTGTCCAAGATATCCCTGCAAGAGAACTCAAAGGATGACACGCCGAGTTCTTTCTCAAGCATGGAAAGTAAAGTTGGGACAATCAGCTACCAGCATAGCTGGTGATCATATTGAGGAGGCTCATATCGTTTGTATAATGTTCACTGGTTGAAGATGGCGTTCAAGACAAGGGGCTGAGTCTGATAATCTGTGAGGACAGGTTGTAATCTCAGCAAAAGACTTGGAGAACTGGATGGGCATCAAGCGAAACCTCACGAGGGAACGTTGACGAGGGAAATCAGTCACCGCAGATGGAGCTACGTATAGCATATCGGCAATATCGCTTCCGAGACGCCATCACCTTCTGTATGTGCTTCGGAAGCATGATTCGGACTTTGGCAAGACACGGATGCCATGCATTCAGCTTCACTGAGTGCCCCTCTATAGATACAAATAGGTCACGAGCAGAACCGAATGTGCCACGTATCAGGTGGTGGTGGCAGAGACAAGTGCCGAAAGCCGGGCTATTACCAGGTTCGATCAAGAAACCATCAACAGATTTCTGTAGCCAAGTTTCAAGAAGAAGGTCGAGGTCACCAATCGACCATGCAAGCTGGAGTGTAGTAGCCCTTGGTGTGCCAAACACGGTCAACCAAGCATGGCTGATAGAATTTGCAAGGAATAAAGATACGGAGAAATATTGAGTGGGGTGGAGACATCACTCGGACTTATGCAACAAGGGCATAATGCCAGTGTTGTACCCGACAGATAGTACATAATCTAGAATCTCGATCTTTCGACACGTCAGTGGCATATTTCTAGTGGCTGCAAATTTGAGGGACATGTACAACTCCGAAAAAGGAGCTGGACTCAGAACGAGCTGAAGCAAAGAAATGAATTCGTTCATAGACGAATCAACGCTGTCGCCATATCAGCATTAAGTCGTCTTTAGGCAGACCGGCCCGCTCCGCAGAGATCGCTTAGTCCTAACCAGATGCGGCATTTTCTCAACTCACATTACCTAGATATCATTTAACCATTGCTGCCTGAAACGCAAACCTGTAATAACGCCAAACCAGTTATGCACTTTGCCAGCCGTATCATCTGTTACGTTTGTTGATCCAAGGTGGTTGTTTAAGAGGCTTAAAAAGGTTCTTGTTGTAGCGTCATTCCTTGCAATTTACCTACTATGAGCGTCCTTAGAGGCATCTTCGTGACCAAAGGCGGCTATAGCTCTACAAGAGCTAAGAGTAGGCTAGTGGGCCTTAATTGAGTAAAATAGTGGGCCTCGTAGGGCTTTAGTGATCTCGGAGTTGGTAAAAGATAGTGATACCTTGCATTGTCAAGGCTACTGTACCAATAACTCCCCGCATAGGGTCCGGATACATGAATTAATGGTTCTCACCCTTCAGCTGCTCAAGCATGACCACCTGCGCCGTCTTTTATTTGCATTCGATTGGCCACCGGGAATGCGGGCCAGCTGTCCTGCGTCCCTGGTCTGCGAGGTCTGTGGACAAGTCGGGCGAGTTGGCTCCGCCCTGCCAGTACTTTGCTGATTTATATTGTCGATAATTATTCACTGTGTCTCATGCCATCTAATCGACAATTCATTTCATTCTTGCGATTGGTGCAATACTTTCCCCTGCGCGCTATTTGAATCGTTCGAATGCCCAACGGAATCATCCCCAAGACGCCAATGACCGACTTGCCCTCACAACAGGGCGGTCCTAGGGGCATTTCGTCAGTTTCCTTCTTTTTGCCATTGGTCTATTATTTTTGTGTCTGAAATACACCGCGGCTGCCGAAGTTGGAGCCAAACAAAAGGTGGAACGCTTAGCTTTGGATGCGCACGTGGCTGCATGCTGGATTGAAAGCAATACGTGGTTGGTTGGCATAAACGTTGGGCTGCGGCTGTGTGGCTTTCCCAAACACTCTCCGCCTAAGGCTGAATCTTCGACTTCTGCTCAGAACGCTTCTCCGGCATCGTCGCATCAACCACTGTTCCTCCGGTGAGTTAGCACTTTCCCGTTGGAAGACCCAGGGCGATTGATGCCTTTTTTCAATTCGTAGCTATCGAGGCGCCACGAGGAACCTGCATCGAACAGAACTGACCGCAGCCGATTGACTCCCGAGTTCGCATTCGTCTTCCCGAAGACCCAGCCGGTTCCTTCGCAATGGCTACACAAATAACTACCGAAACCAGAAATCATAATGAGTACACTGTATGATGGGTTTGCGCTCTGCCCAAAGAGCAGACCGCAGCCACAGCCATGCTAGACCACAGACATGCGGATCTCCCAAAGCCGTCGAACGACCCCAACACTTATACCCTTAGATCTTTTAGTAGTCATAATGTTGTCATAGCTTGCCTACCCAAAGGACAGATCGGCAATAATACAGCAGCAACTGTTGCCGCTTTTATGGTCTCCACCTTTCCGTCTATTAAGTTCGGACTGATGGTTGGCGTCGGCGGCGGTATTCCACCCAAGGTAAGACTCGGCGATGTGGTGGTTAGCACACCAGTAGGCCAGTTTTCCGGGGTAGTTCAATGGGACTTCGGCAAGGCGGAAGAAGGCGGCAGCTTCAAACGGACTGGCTCGCTGAACAACCCACCAATTTCGTTGCTTACAGCTTTGACAAAACTGGAGACGGAGCATGAAATGAAGGGGTCCAGGATACAGGAGTATCTAGACGAGCTGAAACAGAAATGGCCGAAACTGGAGCCAAAGTATCTAAGGTCTGATTCACTTGAGGATGTTCTGTTTAAAGCGAGTTACGGCCATGTTACCGAAAGCACGGATGGCGGCGCCATCTCTGGCCGTGGAGACGAAGAGGAGGGAGAAGGGAGTTGTCGATTCTGCGATAGGACCCAAATTGTCAGGAGGAAGCCCAGAGATATGCGTGTGCATTATGGCCTGATTGCATCCGGTAACCAGGTCATTAAGGACGCTACCATCCGGGACAGACTTACCAAGGATCTTGGTGGTCATGTTCTTTGCGTTGAAATGGAAGCGGCGGGACTGGCCTACAACTTCCCGTGTATCGTCATCCGAGGAATTTGCGACTATGCAGACTCGCACAAGAATAAAGACTGGCAGGAACATGCTGCAGAAGTAGCTGCAGCGTTTGCGAAGGAATTTCTTTAATATATCCAGCCAGGTGATGTTGACGGGGAGTGCCCAGTGAGAGACATAATTAGCCAGGGTTAGTAGTTTTTAAATGAAATTGGCAACGACTCCTAACGTTGAGTTTAGTTTGCGATGTTGTATCTACAATTCGAGAGAACGCCATGCATACCCGGGCCCAACTGAACAAAAAAGAAGATGCTGAGATTCTTGATTGGCTCACGCCAGTTGACTACGGCCGGCAACAAAGCGACTACTTCGGGAACAGACAACAAGGAACTGGCCAATGGTTTCTGGAATCCGCAGAGTATCGAGAGTGGCTTGATGCGGACGGCAAGACACTGTTCTGTCCGGGCATCCCAGGGGCCGGGAAGACGATACTTTCGTCGATTGTAATTAACAATCTCCACACGCGATTGTCCGAAAACCCTAACATTGGGATTGCCTACATCTACTGCAACTTTCGCCAAGAGCAAGAACAGAAAATTAATGATCTTTTGGCAAGTCTGGTCAAATAACTTAGCCGGGGCTGGCATTCCCTGCCAGAAAGTGTTAACTCTCTTTATGGCAAGCATATGAAGAATGCGACACGTCTATTAGTTGAGGAATTATCGGCAACCTTATAATATGTGATTGAGTTATATACAAAGGTGTTCATTATTGTCGACGCTCTTGACGAGTGCCAAGCTCTTGATGATTGTCGGGGCAAACTTTTGTCTGAAATCTTGAGATACTAGGACAGGACTGCGGTGAACTTTTTCGCAACATCAAGGCCTATTCCCGACATCACCAAGTTTTTTCAACAGACTCTTTGCCTCGAAATTCGCGCGACTAAGGATGATGTTACCCTGTATCTCGAGAAACACATAGGAATGCTTCGGCCAGTCATTAAAACTAACTCGCGGCTTTAAGAACAGATCAAGATAGGCATATCAGACGCAGTGGACGGAATATAGGAACCCGGTGAAAAGCGATACGTAAATGCTTGCTGACGAACGCATAGGTTTCTCCTGGCCCATATTTACCTTCACTTCTTCATGGACAAGGTAACAGAGAACGATGCTAGAAGCGCCTTGAAAGAAATCCAGAAGCAAAAGCAGGCATATGGAGGTAATAAGCACAAGTTACTATCGGGTGCCTATGATTATATAATGGAGAGAATCAGTCGACAAAAACTGGGCTTGCGAGAGCTCGCGATACAGGTTCTCTCGTGGATTACTTGCGTCAAGCGACAGCTTACGATAATAGAACTTCAGCATGCCCTAGCTACTAAACAAGGCAACCGAACGCTAGATGCTGGAGACATAGTACCTATTGAGGATATAGTCTCAGTATGTGCTGGATTAATCACAGTGGACCTCAAACGCGACAGCATTCGGCTTAATCACTATACTGCGCAACAATACCTTTTTGATAAAAGGAACGAATTATTGCCTAACGCGGAGTTTAACATTATGACAACCTGCCTGACGTACTTGTCATTTTATGCCTTTGAAAGCGGTTTCTGTCGGACGGATGAAGAATTTGAAGAGCGGATGAGGTTGAACCCGTTCTATCACTATTCGGCATGTTACTGGGGCAGCCATGCTTATGACATCAAAACTTTGAGTCCAGCAGCCATTGATTTTCTCGAATCCACTGCAAGAGTAGAGGCATCGGTCCAAGCCCTGATAAATCCAAATCTTGCATGGACGCTATGGAGACCGGGGTATAGTCAAAAGTTTCCAAGACAACTGTCTGGGCTGCATTTGACGGCTTTTTTCGGGCTCGAGGACGGTGTGCAAGTTTTTGGGTCTAGCTGCTATACCTTTAACATGAGGGACAGTGATGGTAGGACTGCGCTGTCCTATGCAGCAGAGAAAGGGCACGATACAGTTGTCAAACTATGCCTCGAAAAATTTGACCTCGATATTGATTCTAGCGACAAGTATGATCGAACACCGCTATGGTGGGCCGCCACGCGAGGGCATGAGGCAATCGTCAAGCTCCTTATAAATACAGGAAAAGTCGATGTTGATGCTCAAGATCGAGAAGGTCGGTCACCGCTCCGATGCGCCGTTGAGCATGGTTATGAAGCTATAATCAAGTTACTTCACAATGAGGGAAAATGCGATCTGAATATTCAAGATGAATTTGGCCAAACAGCACTCTCCTGGGCCGCCAAAAGAGGCCAGGAAGCCAGGGTCAAGCTGCTCCTCAATTCGAGCGGTGTAGACGTCGATTCTAAAGATGAATTTGGCCGAACACAACACCACTGTACTTGGCTGTCGAGAAAGGACACAATGCTATTGTCAGGATGCTTCTCGATACAGGAAATGTTGACGTTAATGCAAGAGACGTTGATAGTGATCAGACAATATTCTCGTGGGCCGCCATGCGTGGACGTGAGTTCGTTGTTCAGATGCTGCTTCGTACGGGAAAAGTCGACGTTGATAGTAGAGATATTCACTTTAGCCGCACGCCGCTCTCGTGGGCCGCCATGTATGGACACAAGGCTATTGTAGAACTTCTTCTAAGTCTTGGAGGAGCTGAACCTGATGCTCAAGATTCGACTGGTCGAACTCCGCTATCGCTGGCTGCTGAAGAAGGACATGAGGCCATCGTCGATCTGCTTCTCAATACTGGAAAAGTCAACGTGGCGGCTAGAGATAACATTTTTGGCCAGACGCCACTCGATATGGCCATCAAGCGAAGACACGAGGCCATCAAGCGAAGATTACGAGGCCATCGTCAACATGCTACATCATCATTCTAGCTCCTGATTAAGTGAAAAATCCAGTGGGCAATTGCAACTTAGGCTTTCAGCAACGCCCCCAATTTTTTAGTTAAATTTGGCTCTTATATGTAGTTTCCTGGTCTAGAGACTATAAAAACCCAAGTCTTATTGTTTTTTGGATTAATATTGCTTTCGCAGCATGTCATGGTATGTTGCGATAGAGTGACTCGCAAGATCATGGGTACCGAGAGTGAGAAGGACGGGAGTCGCATCGCGGGAGGGGTTCACCATTGTTCGTTTCATTTGCCGGGTACTGAGGATGAAGAAGTGAGGGAGGGCATCGAGACCAAGTTCATTGCATTCTGGTAATATCTGGTAGTCTACATAATTTCAGCCCAATCAATTTATCGCAATATTAACTTGAGGAATTCTCGAAGGTGATGCCATGAATAGTTGAAGCATTGAGCCCAGTTGCAAGCCTCTTTGCGCCACTGCATTGCCAAGTCAATCCTATAGCATCAGAGATTCGGTTATTAACCTCGTGTTTTAAGTTATTACCAAGCCGAGCGCGAGCTGACCAACACGCGATGGTGCTTCTCCGAGGAGAATTTCAAGACATGTAATTGGCCAGGGCGCCGCAGATGCCGCTATGACCAGGTTTTTGCTGTTGCTCGTCATGCAGGCTGACATCGGGTTTCCGGGTAATCGATACACGGGAAACCGTTTAGTGGCGTTATTCGCTGACTGACTTCGGGTATGACAGTTGCAGAGATACAGTTTCCGGAATCAGACGGAGATAATGTAATGTTGAGTATTAATTCTTGTAAGTCACTATAGTATTTATATGTTGCTGCGTCGCTATCGCTATTCTCAAACATCTCATCAGGCATCATCTCCAGTATTCAATAACATTGCAATATATCTTGCAAACACCTTACTACTATTATAAGATGGCTCCATCTAATCTCCCAGCGACAATGAAGGCTATCCTCCAGCCAGACAAGCACTCTCATAAGCTCATCCTCTCATCTCAACAACCCGTCCCTACCCCAACCCATCCTCAAGACGTCCTCGTCAAAGTCCACGCTACCTGTCCCTGCAAGGGCGAACTCGACTGGGCCCTCTGGGCACCCGAGTTCATCGGCGACAAGATCCCCATTCCAGGCCAAGACCTCGCAGGAACCGTTATCTCAGCCCCAGAGAACAGTGGCTTCAAATCCGGCGACGAGGTCTACGCTCGTATTGAAGCAAACCGCCCTGGTGCTGCGGCTGAATATGTCCTCGCGCGGGTCTCTGAGCTTGCGATCAGGCCTAAGAACTTGGCTTGGGCTGAAACTGCGGCGAGTCCTATTAGTGCACTTACTGCATACCAGGGATTGTTTACGAGAGGGGGTTTGAATCCAGAGGCTTTGAGGGGTGATGAAGCTGCGCGGGAGAAGAACGGCAAGATCCGGGTTTTGATCAATGGTGCTGCTGGAGGAGTGGGAAGCTGGGCTGTACAGCTCGCTCGCATCGCTGGAGTGAAGACTATCACGGCGGTGGTTGGAACACAGAATATCGATTTCGTTCGACAACTTGGTGCGACTGAATCCATTGATTACAAGAAGCAAAGCATCGGGGAGTGGGTTGCCCAAGATCCCGCATCTCGACAGTTCGACCTTGTTTTTGACTGTATCGGCATGCCTTCTCTGGCTCATACGTGGTATGCAGTCCGGGAAGGAGGAACACTTGTCAGTGTATGCGCCGTGCCTGAGCAGAATCGTCCGGAAGATGTCAAGAAGGAGGCCAACACTGTCTTCTTCGTCATTGACCCGGTCGGCAAGGATCTGGATCACATTACAAAACTTCTGGAGGCTGGTGATATTAAGCCGCACATTGATAGCGTGGTTGGTCTGGATGACTTTGAGAAGGCTTGGGAGAAGGTTGAGTCGGGTCGAACTAAGGGAAAGGTCGTCGTGATGGTGATGAAGGACGAGTAGTGGAAGGTTCAAACATTCGTTTCAGGCATCGGTATCGTATTTAATCGTTTACTTAGCTATAGATCTCATCTCATAATATCTATTTCCATCATCCAGAATGCTTTACCCAGTAAGCCTGAGGATTACACCAGCCCTTTAGACCGACCTCCCCCCAATCCATACCAATACCGCTCTGCTTATGTCCCCCAAACGGGACATTCGGCGCAACCTCGAAATGCGTGTTGACCCAAACACTTCCCGCTTCCAATTGTTCAGCCATTCGTCGAGCACGAGCAACATCTTTACTCCAGACAGACGCTCCAAGACCATAGTCTGATGCATTGACCCTGGATATGACATCGTCTTCGGACTGCCACTTCATGACAGGAACGATTGGACCAAAGGGTTCAGTTTGCACTATTTTTGAATCCTCGGGTGGGTTGTCGACGAGAACTGGTGGGATGAAGTAGCCTTTATCCGATTTCGCAGCTGATGCGCTGCCGAATGCACGTTGCCATCCTTGCTTGTCGATCTCTTCATAGAGGCGCTGGAGTTTTTCATACTGCATCTTATTCTGGATAGGTCCAAAGAATGCTTCAGGGTCAGAGAAGTCGCCGGTCTTGAGACCTTCCAAGAACTTCACCACCCCAGATACAAACTTGTCGTAGATGCTCTCATGGACATAGACGCGCTTGATGTTCATGCAGATTTGTCCACCATGAACATAGGCGAGAAAGGCAACCTAAGGACTCGTTATCGAGATTTTATCAAGGAACGGGAAGAGAAACGTACCTTTCCAGCCACTGCAGGAATGTCGACATCTTCACAGATAATCGCAGCATCATTACCACCCAACTCAAGAGTAACACGCTTCAGCGTAGCAGCACAAGCTACCATGATCTTTTTACCAGTCTCTGTGGAGCCGGTGAAACTGACCTTAGCTACGCCAGGATGAGCAGTCAGCATAGGTCCAAGGTCGTCACCGCCGCTCAAAGCTTGGAATACACCAGGGGGGAGGACTTTGGCCCCAATCTCTGCAAGCTTAAGGGCAGAGTATGGAGAGTATGGTGAGGGCTTCCATATAAACGTGTTACCAGCTAGCATGGCAGGGTACGCTTTTCCAATACCCAGCAACATGGGGAAGTTCCATGGAACGATGCCGACGCCGACGCCGAGGGGAACGTAGCGCACAACGGCTGTTCTCTTTGCATATTATTAGACCCTTTCTTGTCACAGCAATAACCGACGTGGCACGTACATCTTCATTCTCCTCGGGCTTGTCCTCCTTGATCCTCAGCTTTGGAGTCTCTCGAATATGCTCCATGACAAGCATCAACTCAAAACCACCGGCCTAGGGCGGTTTGCCAGCTTCACGGCCTAGAAGTTCAATAAACTCTTACTTGTGTGCCTCGATAGCATCTGCGAATTTGACGAGATAGTTGGCACGCTCATCCCATGATAGCTTTCGCCACGCAGGGTATGCCGCTTTCGCAGCGCTTACAGCTTGATCGACATCGTCTTGGGTCGATACGGGTGACTCCCAGAGAGGCTCCTCAGTGCTAGGACAGATACCACGTCGGGTTTCCGAAGTGGAGCTCAACTCGTTGTTTATGACGTTCCGGAAAGTCTGTCTTTAGAGTAAGATAGTTATAGTTTTACTGAGAGGGATCTATACGTACTTGGAAGTCAACTTTCTGCTCAATGGGGATACTCATGGTCACAAGTTGAGATCAATGCGAGGTAAGTGATGAGGAGAAGCGGTGCGATACTAAGCGGGCGACCATGCTGGGTATTTATCGCACAAACTCCCAGTCAGACAATCATCTTCCTTCTGGGCATTCATTGCAATGGCAGGGCATACTTAACTCCGGCACGGATCGGATGTTGTAGTCTTAGCCAATAATTGCTTCTCGCGAGCCCCTACCCATGTTGTTGGAATAAGCATCATGTCAGATGTGCTGCACCTTCAATGCCAATGTGGATTAGGGCTGACGATATGACAGGTGTAGCTCCACAAGATACAGACGGTTCGCCAATGGATGCTATTCGACCAAAGTACCTAGTTGGGTCAGCGACTGATTTGGTAATGGGTCCCGAACCCACAATGCCTCCAGATCATACAGTCTTGTCGCTTTTGGTGGGGTGAAATGATATGATGTGGACTCTGAGAGCCAACTCTAAAATAAATCCTATTTGCTGGATAGCTGAAGGGCAATCCCATGATGGCAAGTCACTCGCATATAATTGGTAGACTCGAGCGCAGTATTAACAGTCATACAACTGCGACGGTGGTCAGACCTCATCTAAACAAAACGGAGGTTGAAGGTTGAAGCTCAAGCAAGTAATATTTATTTTATGTCTTTCGTTAAAATACACTAAGCCAACTAGGCCAAGGTTCGCTTGATCGAAAAAAGGTTCTTTCTTCGACAAGCCTGGCAGTGGCGTGCGCTTCACAGGAAGCGGTCTAAGCGTTAATGACTTTACCATCCAAAGCCATTGGCCTCAAGTTCATTCGCCACCTGTTCAGCCACAAGCTGGTTAATAGCAATTCCAGGGTGATAGTCATTGAACCACAGCTATTTCCACGTCAGCATACAGAGTCTTCACTCAAGCGAATTTACTTACGCATGACTTCCCATCGCTGTTGTAGCAAGTTGCGTCAGGAGCACCATAGGCCTTGGGGTTGTTGATAGCTTTCTTGAAAGAAACAGACGTGTCGACGAGAAGAGTTTTGACACCAGAGTTGGCTTTCTTGAAAGCACTGAGCTTGGAGGTCAGCTTGCTGTTGTAGAGCTTGATGGCCTTGACAAGAAGAGCGTTTGAGTCGGTGCCTTGTTGGATCATCAATGGTGTCAACTCGGTTGCTAGATGCTGTTAGCATGAACACCTCGAGACTCAATGGGGTTTCAAGGACTCACGTGGGACGCTGAGCAGGACAAACTTGCGCAAGCCAGCCTTGTACAGAACCTGCAGCAACTCAAAGTATCTCGTAGTCGCCTTCTCAACCACTGCGTCTGCATCCTGCAGATAGAAAGAGTTTCCGACGTCATTAACGCCAATCCAAACTCCTGCAATAGTATTCTGTGCTGTCCATGAGGTACCAGCCGGATGCTTGCCAACAGAGTTAGAAAACTGGTTGACTTGGTCTACGAAGCTCAAGACAGTGCTTGCATAGGGCTTGACGATATTGGCATCGACTGTAGCGCCTCCATACGCAAAGTTATACGACAGCACGAGAGAGTTGTTTTGCTCTTTGACAATATCTCCAACCCAATTCGCACCACCAGCTGCTGTCCATCCGGGGAAGGGCGGGTTGCCGAGTGGGTTTGCAGCGGAGGGCTTTGCACCGTTGGGGTCGAACCCAGTCTGAGAGTATGAGTCGCCGCTAAAAGACGTCAATTGTATTCCATAGATGTATCGTTTGCTGACTCACAAAGTGAAGAGATAGCTAATACTTGACGACGCTGCGTGGACTGCAGCGCTCTGAGCCAAGATGCTACCCATGGCAGCAACAAGAAGTTTGGACAGCATGGTAGGAGGCTCGACGGGAAAGCACTATAGTTTGAATCGTCTGCCAAGACAATTTATTCAAGCTTGCAAGTTTCACAGAGCGACTGATGGACTACTTATATCTACACAGGTCCTGCGTTTCAAATCCTAGACCCAACCTTGTTTCCTCATCCCACAAATCATGAGCCGATCTTATGACCAAGGAATGGCAACGGAAGATCTTGTTTAAGCATAATGTCTGGAAAGGGATAGACGGAGCTGTTCCGAGGCGGGGTATAACATATTTGGACTACGCAATCGCAGGAAATGCCATGATTGCGGCATGCAGATCATAACCAGTTATTTATATTGTGCATGAAAGCTCCCAGCCCGTGGCTGTTATTGGCACGGAATAATATTTTCCGTGGACAGATCTGTGCGTTCCCGTCGTTCCGGTCTTGATATCGCTTAGCTCATCAGTTTCCATGACATAGTATAGAGGCCCATAGAAGGAAGAACGGTTATAATATCTGCCAGAAGGTTTGCAGCTTCGATGCTGCATTGCCTTTGAGTCTAGTCGTTTAATATGAATCTGTTAATCTACAGGGCTGTAACTCTTATTGAATAAATCTAAATCAGTCGTTTCACCTGACTACGACATGCAGCATTTGGAAAGCAGATCTTCTTTCTGGTAGTAGAGTTAAATATCATTGTAAAACTGTGAGTTGGATACTGAGATATGGTGGAACATTAAATTGGTATGTTAGCCAACGCCATCAAAGTTGCTTGGTGCAGGGTAGCTGGCTGTCTCGCAAGCTGTTGTGAAACCGTCCCTTTATATATGTGCCGGGTGACTATCTGCAATTTTATAGAGGACGTTTGTTTCGAATGTTGGATACTTAGTAATCCTCCTTGTTCCCATGAAACCGATATGATATACATTTGAGCTTCTCTGTTAACATCCATCTGGCAGGTCGTGAAGAACATGCAGCGGCCATACAAGAGGTGACAGAAAAGGCTAAACCTAAGCCGTGGGAATCTTGGCACAAGCGAGTTAGTGTTTTCTTTTGTCCAACAATGAACCTGGTTGGCACTTTTGAACATACCAAGCAGGGATCTAAAACAGAATTGCGGGGGACATTTCTACCACCAACCAATAGCCACCCAGAAATTACCAACATCTCTTCATCTCGCAGCTGCCGAAAAGCCGTGATTTATGGAGTCCAACCCATTAACAAATAAAAGCTCAACAATGCTCCTTACCACGTGGAAGCGACCCTCCAACACATTGGCTTTATCGCATCAACGCATCTTCAATCAAGGCTTTAAGCTGAATCCGTTATCTTCGGCCGAGTCTTTTTGCTAGAAGCTTATCTTAGTCTGCTTATCACGTTTCATCGTAATCAACCTTGATTGGATCAAGGCGCAGATTTACAGGGGTAATGGCGAAGCTAAACTTGTTACTGCCACCGGCGAGAGCCGTCAGATCCGTTGTTGTTAACGGTTTGGGGGTGATGTTGGACTTGGGATGACGATCCGGCAGCTGAGTTCCGATCAGATGGGGAGTTCCGCGATGATAATGAAGGGATTATATATACTAAGGTTGCATTTGTATCAAGACGATATGGCAGGTGTAGATTCTTTGCCGTCCAAGTCTCTCATTGCCGACTCGCTAGGTAACCTTGGTTCATCATGAAGTCAATCGCTGCCCCCAGCCTCCTGGCTGCTCTTCTCACTACACCCGCTCTCTCAAAGCCAGTCGTCGATGAGAAGTATCCCTACAAGGGCCCTGCAGTCCCTGTCGGCGATTGGGTCGATCCCACCGTCAACGGCAATGGAAAAGGATTCCCTCGTCTCGTTGAACCTCCGGCCGTGAAGCCTGGCTCTTCAAACCCCAGCAACAACGTCAATGTTATTTCGCTGTCGTATACTCCTGGCGGTATCAACATTCACTACCAGACTCCCTTCGGGCTTGGTGCTGCGCCTGCGGTTCATTGGGGAACGAGTGCGTCTGAGTTGAAGAATAAGGCTACTGGTTCAACTACCACGTAAGTTCCCGGGCTTGGCGCATGGGATTACCCGATTTGTCTGCGCGTTGAATCGTCATTGGCTTACCACGTATCTAGCTACGACCGCACTCCTCCTTGTTCCGCCGTCAAGGCTGTTACGCAGTGCAATCAGTTCTTCCACGATGTTCAGATCAGCGACCTCAAGCCTGGCAAGACTTACTATTACCAGATTCCTGCTGCTAACGGAACTACCAAGTCTGATGTCCTCAGCTTCACCACTGCTCGTGAAGCAGGTGACAAGTCAGAGTTCACCATCGCAGTTCTCAACGATATGGGATACACTAACGCAGCTGGTACTTACAAGTATCTCAACAAGGCTGTTTCTGATGGCGCTGCTTTTGCCTGGCACGGTGGTGATCTGAGCTATGCTGATGATTGGTTCTCGGGCATTCTGCCTTGCGAGGATGACTGGCCTGTTTGTTACAACGGAACTTCAACCAGTCTTCCCGGCGGTGGCCCTATTCCTGATGACTACAAGACTCCTCTTCCCAAGGGCGAGGTCGCTAACCAGGGCAGTCCCCGTGGTGGTGACATGAGCGTTCTGTACGAGTCAAACTGGGATCTCTGGCAGCAGTGGCTCAACAGCATCACCCTCAAGATTCCGTACATGGTTGTTCCCGGTAACCACGAAGCCACCTGCGCCGAATTCGACGGCGGCAACAACACTCTATCTGCCTATCTCGACAACGACAAGAGCAACGGAACACAGCCCAACACCACGATCAACTACTACTCCTGCCCTCCCTCGCAGCGCAACTTCACCGCTTTCCAGAACCGCTTCCACATGGCTGGCGACAAGTCCGGCGGTGTTGGCAACTTCTGGTACTCGTTCGACTACGGTCTAGCTCACTTTGTGTCCATCAACACAGAGACCGACTACGCCAACAGTCCCGAGAAGCCGTTTGCTGCGGATCTCAAGGGTGATGAGACGCATCCCAAGGCGAATGAGACTTATGTCACTGATTCTGGTCCCTTTGGCGCTGTGCATGGTTCTTATAATGATACCAAGAACTATGAGCAGTATCAATGGTTGGCTAAGGATCTTGAGAGCGTTGATCGATGCAAGACCCCTTGGGTTATTGTAATGGGTCATCGTCCTATGTACAGCTCCGAGGTGGCCAAGTACCAAGTTAACATCCGTGCTGCCTTTGAGGATCTGATGTTGAAGAACAACGTCGATGTCTACATTGCCGGGTAAGTCATATCTTAGCCAACATCCATCAAAGCCTGTGTACTAATGCTCGACAGTCACATTCACTGGTATGAGCGTCTTCAGCCCATGGGCCACAACGGCACCATCGACTCTGGCTCCATCATCAACAACAACACCTACAAGACCAACCCCGGAAAGTCCATGGTTCATCTCGTCAACGGAGCTGCCGGTAACCTTGAGAGCCACAGCGTTCTCGATGGCGAGCCTCGTCTCAACATGACCATGTTCCTTGACCAGACACACTTTGGTTTCGCCAAGTTGACTGTTCATAACGAAACTGCTCTTTCTTGGAACTTTGTCCACGGTGACGGTGGTGTTATTGGCGATGAGCTTACTGTCTTGAAGGAGAGTGCTTCGATGTGCACTGCTTCTGGCTCTGGAAACTCTTCTTCGTCTGGAGGCGCCAGCGGTACCAAGGCCCCGGTTGCTACTCCTACCAGCGCTGGTACCAAGACATTTGTCTCTGGCGTTCTTGGCCTCCTTGTTCTCGCTCTGACTTTGTAGAGGACAGATATAGATGGTACCTTTGTTGCTAGACATTCTTCCCTGAGAGGACTTGTGATACATAATCAGATAATTGAGTCGATTTCTACTCTCAATTGGGTCAGTCATATGGCCTCGGACTTTGTGCCACGTGAAGTAATATCTTGTCCGAGTCCCGCATTGGTAAGAAGAGAACGAATGATAAGAAGCAGTACCACTTTGGTCTCGCGCATGCATTGCAGACATCCGTTTCATTGACATGTTAGCCTATGCTTTCTTTTTATATACCCACCAGACCTCGCCAGCTGTCATGATCTCTTTCGTCACAGCCCGACTGCTTTTGGCCCGAAGAGCAACGCCGCATACGTCAGATCCTCTGTGCAACACGGGATGCGACAAGACATTTCCCAATGAAGAACACAGAAGGGTAGACATGACGTAGATAGTGCCGGATCAGCTCGGCAGATACCGAGCTAAAATGATCTTGGCGACTTACAAGGGCAAGATTTTCGCTTACGCCTTGCTAGCTGAAAGCTGATGTCTCACCTTTGACAGATCGATGATGCCCGTCTGACTTGAAAACAGATAATATTTTACCACAAGCGACTGCCTTACGAATTAATTCTCCAATCTCAAACTCGGGTCCTTTTGCGCTCACTCATAACAGAAACTACCTGCGCAATTATCTGATTCTTCATATCGTAAATACTACAATATGGTTATCATCGTCACCGGTGTAAGCGAGGCTATGGCAGCGACGCAGAAATGAAGCTAATCTTATCGACAGGGCGCCGGGTTCCTCGGCTGCAATTTGATCCAGCTGCTTCTCGAGAAGAACCACCAAGTCGTCGTGATTGATTCACTATGGACTGGATCTCAAAGCACCCTTGATAGTTTTCGATCGGACAAGCGAGTGCGATATATTCGGTGCGCTTAATTGATTCCGACAACCCGTTTCAGTGCTGACATTCTATAGAGCTGATGTTCGAGATCCGTTGCCGTGGATAGACAACGTCGAGCAAATCTACCATCTCGCGTGCCCTGCAAGTCCCGTGCATTTCGAGACTCAGCCGATTGATATCTTGCAAACTTGCTTTAATGGTGCATCGAATGTTCTGGACTATGCGTTGAAACACAACGCTCGAGTGCTGCTTGCTAGCACTTCAGGTACAAACTATATATCTTACTCACTGGCCTTGTACTAACAGTCCCATTACAGAGGTTTATGGTGACTCCCAAATTGCCTGCCAACGCGAAGATTATCGAGGCAATGTCAACTGCTTCGGCCCGCGCGCTTGTTATGACGAAGGCAAGAGAGTCATGGAGGCGCTCGGATATGCTTATCAAGCCGAGCACGGTCTCGAAGTCCGCATCGCACGAATCTTCAACGCCTACGGCCCATTCATGGAGCCAGAAGACGGTCGAGCTGTCCCCAACTTTATCATGGCAGCTCTGAAGAGAGAACCAATCACGATATTCGGCGATGGACACGCAACGCGATGCTTCCAACACGCCAATGACTGTGTTCGTGGTTTAGAAGCCTTGATGAACAGCGATTATCATGGACCGGTCAATATCGGCAGCGATCTAGAGATGGAGATTAGTGAGATTGCAGATATAATATCTCGAGTCGTGGCTGAGAAAACAGGATATGAGGACCCCGTTGCTGTTCATTTGTTACCCAAGAGGGAAGATGATCCTGTTAGGCGGAAGCCGGATACGAGTCTTGCTGAGAAGGTTTTGGGTTGGAAGCCTAAGGTGTCGTTGGAAGAGGGAGTAGCTTCGACGGTTGACTGGTTTATTCAGAGGGAGAATGGCATTTTGAGCAGGCTCTAGAGCCATCTGAGCTTTTGCATTCATGATTAATGAAAGATATACGTATGTAGCTGATTCATATAGCCTAATAATATATTGGCAGCTGGAAGTATGTACCACTGTCAGGAGCGGCGAATCCACTTTACTCCATCGGATATCTCGACGTCGTATGACCACCAATTAAACATTCAAAGGTTTGACAGAGTAGCATCTCATCTTGAACTCGTATTCAACCCTAACTTAATTCTGTACTCCGTACCCTACAGTTCAATGTGCCAGATGTGACATGGCATGACATTCTTATTGGAAGGGGTTTCAATCGGAACGTCGGATCGGGTCTTCCACTACTACCCTAGATTGTCAGGTTTTGAACCAATTTGATTCAGCTTTAGACAAATAGTAACAGGTGCTTAAAATAGCAAAGGCTCTCAAAGGCTCGTCATTCGCATAAACAAGAGATAGAGCATCAAGAGTGGCCTTTTTATCCGTAATGCTCATCTATTAAAATAAACCACTATGAGCCGAGACAAGTCGCGTCAGCAGAGAGCCATCATTCAGTGCACAGCCATGAGGCTTATTCCCTAGCCTAATATCCCATCCCACCGAGACCCGAAACACCGGAACGATCGGATGCTCGCCGAGTCAGCGCCAGTCACTGAACAAATGCCGAACATCATCTCACCACATCAAAAACAACGCTACAGAATTGCCGTGATCTGTGCGTTTTTAGCTTTAAGGCTATGTAACCCGGACTCATGCACTCTCAGTGGTGGAAATTTGAAACCTGGGGGCGTCAAAGGGTAATTAAACTCTATAATACGCGGTGAAACGCTGACGCGCTCCTTTTTTCTAGAATAATGGACATTTAGCTTCCAATTAAACTTAATTGGCAAAAAAGGGACAGCGGCACTGCGTTAATGGTTAAGCCTCTCGGGTCGGGCGCATTTAAAGCGCTGAATCACCGCACTATTTTTTGTAGTTAGCTCAACCTCCAACGGTCTTCATTCATTCTTTTTTTGCTTAACTACACTCGTTTAAACAAAGTCACTCATTTCTACTTCTCTAATCATGCGTGTTTCTACCCTCTTGGGCCTGAGCGCCTACGCCGTCGCCGAGGCGAGCTGTTCGCGCAACATCATTTACTATGACCAGTGGCACACCAACGATCTCCCCCCCAAGGACGTCACGCACAGCGTCACCCACGTCATGATGTCCTTTGCCAACTCTTCGCTCTTCACTACTGAGCCTTCTGGCAAGTACGAGCCTTTCCAGCCTCTCAAGCAGGTTCGCGCTCTTTTCGACCATGACATCAAGGTCTGTCTTGCTATTGGTGGTTGGGGCGACAATGCTGGTTTCGACGCGGGTCTCAAGACCGATCGCAGCCGGGAGAGGTTCGCTCGCAACGTTGCTTCTACTCTTGATAGACTCGGTTACGACTGTGTTGGTATGTGCACTGTATATGATAGCGTGTCAGGCGGATTGGCTAACGGATGTAGACATCGACATGGAGTATCCCGGTGGTAACGGCGCCGACTACAAGCAGGTCGTCAACTCCAAGAAGACCTACGAGATCCAGGCCTTCCCCAAGCTCCTCAAGGAGATCAAGAAGTTCATCGGCTCAAAGGAGCTCTCCATCGCTGTCCCTGGTCTTGAGCGTGACATGATCGCCTACGTCCCCAGCGAGACTCCTCTCATCGAGAAGTCCGTCGACTTCGTCAACGTAAACACCCCTCCTCAGCCTTACGAAATCACCCCACTAACTTCTTCAGGTCATGACCTACGATCTCATGAACCGCCGTGATTCCTACACCACCCACCACGTCTCCGTCAAGGGTGCTGCCCGTGCCATCGACAAGTATCTCTCCCTCGGTTTCCCCGCTCACAAACTTGTCCTCGGCATTCCCTTCTACGCCAAATGGTTCACCACCAAGCAGGGCTACAAGTGCACCAACCCCATCGGCTGCCCTACTGAGCTCCTCGAGAACCCCAAGGATGGTAGCGACACTGGCAAGTCTGGCTCCATGACCTTTGAGGCTGCCAACTTTGTCTCTGCCCCTACCAACTTGACTACTACTCCCGATGCTACCTGCGGTGCTGGTACTTTCTTCAAGTGCGCTACTGGAGGTTGCTGTGCCGCTTCCGGCTGGTGGTAAGTGTCTTCTGAATCGTTACAAGATATTAGCTAACATGTAACAGTGGTGATACCGCTGCTCACTGCGGTACTGGCTGCCAGTCCGCCTACGGCCACTGTGACGGCATTGATCTGTCCGCCTCATTCCACGAGGCTCTCGACAAGGGCAAGACTGACAAGGTCAACGGAGGACAGTGGTACTGGGATGCCCCCAACCGCATCTTCTGGTCCTGGGACACTCCCGAGCTCATCGCTGAGAAGATCAACCTTCTTGCCAAGACCCGCGGTGTCAAGAGTGTCATGGCCTGGGCTCTTGCTCTTGACAGCCATGACTGGAGCCACCTCAAGGCTATGCAGCAGGGCTTCGACCGTGTTAACGCTTAGATGCCTGGCAGCTCGTTCAGCGGGGCTCCTTCGGGGTCCAGACTATAGACTTATAGAATAATATCTGGGGTGTGAGGTCAACAGATTTGTTTAGTACTGCAATAAATAAGTCTTCCCTGGTGCATTTACGACTTACGCTACGTAAAATTATACTTGTCAAGTGATCATTGTGAATAGCGAACTCGGCAGCGAGGTGACGTGAACTAAGAAGTAGTTTTGGGCTTGCAGTGTATTTTTAAGAGCGTTATTTTAAGCTGATAGACCTGACAGCTGATGCTTACATCGCGCGTCTTACTGTCCGATTCCTGGTCAATTAGTCACTTTACGTCGATGAATCTGATAATTAATCCCGAATCTAAGGCTCAATTTAGTGATTCTAATCTTGAATTCAGATTAATTGATTACTTATATGCCTGGCAGCTATTTTCTACAATATTCAACTTTTGGTCATTCTCCTAGCGAAGCCATTACTGCCTGATCGATAACCTAGAAACCAAGTATAGCATTGCTACGAGATTGTTAGATAGGTATTATTTCCACTCTCACAAAAAAAAAAAAAAAGTGTACTCACGCTGCCTGTCTGGTCAATCTGTCGGTCTCCGACATTGTATCCTTGAGTTTGAAAGGAACAAGGCCAATTCTTCCGCTGTCAGCACTCTTTTTCACGCTAGGAGCCGCTGCAACGAGAACTTACCCTTCCTTTCCTTCCACAGTCAAAAGGTCATCCCCTGTACCTCGGCTCTTGAACTCGCTCTCGCCAGTCCCACCGGGAAAGTCTGGAGGTGGCCGTCCCGAGAGGAGCGTCGCCTTCTGGTCCCGGATGTATTCCATGTTCTTAGGAGTAAGAGCTACAGCTGGTATGTAGAATACCGCCGCCGCATTCTTACCATTGTGCCGAGATTCCACGGCGTGGATTACATCGCTGTGCCACCATACTGAATCTCCGGGATATACTTTGGGCATGCACACCATGGTTCGCGGTAGCTCAAGATGAAGATGAGTTTCGTCGCTTAGTTCTTGGTTGCGATGATGAGGAGAACCAGGGAAGTTGGTGGTGTCGAAGTCAAGCTCCCAATTGTCGGGTGACAGGCAGGCCTTTCGATCTTGGAATTCTGACTTAGGCTTCTTGGGCTTGAACAAAGGGCGCATGAGCAGATATGAGGGGTGTTCACGGATAAAAGGGTATACAAATAGAGCTCCCTCTGTGGGATCTGTCTCAGAGAGAGACGTCCAACCCCGCCATGAACGGAACAAACCCGTCTGCATCTAGAGTTAGCAATAATAGGCAAGCAGGTCAAGATACATTCATGAACTTACACTTCCGGGGCCGGGGTACAAGTCATGGACTGCATCGGCACGCTTATCTGTCACAGTTAGTCGCGGTACATTTCTTGGTCTCATCACAGGTTTTTGTCATCACTCACCCATCTCCCAGGCATCGAACTCCTCCCAGTTACCGGTGAGGATTTTCTCATAGACTTGTCGATAAGTAGGATCTTCCCATCTTTCGATACTACCTCCATCCATATGGGGACCCAGAGCGAATTTGGAGTCGCCTGGGTTCCTAATGCGAAGGCGATCCGAGTAGACAAGTGGGCTTATAAGTGAGACTTTGCAGTCTGGAGCAGCGGTAAAGATGGATAAGAGCGCTGCTTGGGCTTTTAACATTTGCGAGTGCGAAGGCGCCTGCTGTTGAGCTTTGGACTAGCTGTTCTTTTGTCAGCGACACTTTCCAGGGCAAAAGGCGAAATGGACCTACTAGATCTCGTAAACCTGCTTATCATCCTCCGGGAAGCCTTTTGCTTGGGGATTTAATTTGATGTACTCTCGCACATCGTCAAGTCGTTTCAATGCCTGCGAGGGTCAGCGAGTAGTCTTAGAATGGAAGCCCTGGTTGCTAACCTGTTCTTCGGAAACAGTCTTGCGAATCACTACAGATCCGCACTGCCTGATTCGTTGGATAAGCTCGAATGAGGGATTCTCGACGAGCTCGTGGTAGGTTGCTTCCGGGATGGTCTAGACGTGACAATCACCAAGTAGTTGTGAAACCACGGGCTAGCTCAAGATCAAGCGTACGCGTTGCTGCTTCTCCTCAATTTCATCAGACAGCTCGGCAAGATGAGCAGTCAATTGTGCCCAAGCTGCGGTGAGAGCGTCTTGATTGGACTTATCGCCGATGATTTCACTTACGCATTTGGGTCAGTAAACTTTTGCCTTGGGCGTGGCTTAACTTACCGCTTAAGATCCAGGTATCTCTCAGGCAGGAGGGTCTCTTTCTCCCTTGCGAGAGAAGCAAACGAGTTACCGATCTGCGTGGCACATCAGTACTACTCTAGTAGATAAAATTTCCGTGTGGCTCTAATCTTACACTTCCCTCTGCCTTCTCGGCGCGTGGCTTGGAATGGTTCATTTTGATATCAGGCGAAGATCAATTGAGAAAAGGTGCAGGCTGGTATTATCTTTGATGACGGGACCCAATACATGGTCAAGGTGCAGGAGCCTACTTAAATCTTCAAATACTTTGCCTCCTAAGTGAGTTCACAATGCTGGTAGGATCTATCTTCGGCCGACGGTCATCCGAAAGCTTGCCATACCGGATGTGTGTTCTCCGATCCTTTTGACGGAAAGGATTAATTTGTAGGGTCATCAGAAGGTTTGCAAACCCTCGTCTGAGTTGGAGCCAGTTTAGTTGTATATCAAGGATATATCTAACATTAATTGCTTATCTTAAGACTACGCCAACACCTTTTTACTCTAATCGGCAAGCAAATGCCACAATCACATCAGACTCGCAGAAACTGACGCATATTCCTTTAGTGATATCCTATATATATGCTAGACTGCCGATACGGACTGTTGGATTATGGTTAGTAGTCTTTGTTTGACAAATACCGAATAGTGAAAGTGCCCCAGCTTCTCCGCATCGGCATCGTAGTACGGGCCAATATAGTGAATTCCGAGATAATATTAATTAATCAGTTAATAATTTTGAAATCAGGAAGTCATCTTCACAGGAGCATAGGTCAGAAAATATAAACTTATTAAGGACCTACTACATAAGGTTAATCATACCATCGTTCCAGGTTGCAGTAATAAAGACGTTCGCTTTAGGCTAAACGTTCATATTGTTGAATTTATATTACTACCTCAACCGATACGATCTATAAAGTTCTCTCTCTATTCTCCTTCTCTCAAATGCTTCATTCCTTCGTTCAAAGGGTCCACGAGTCATACACTGGACGTCTCCTCTATTTGGCGCAGATGGTGGCAGAGATAGTGGCAGGGCTAGGGCAACCATAGACCTTCTTCATGCTGGGAGTGCTGTAGCAAGAAGCATCACCGGCCTTGCAGTCAAACTGCTTGCATCCCTTACCAGTGGTGAGGATGTTGTGCTTGTTGGCGAAGGGGTTACCCCATTGACTAAATATGTCAGTATAACATTAGGACAGCGAGCAGGTACTTGAACTTACGTGCTGAACTCGTCTGTAGAATTTTGTTAGATAATGTAGATGCTGAAGCTAATGGGGGATTGACTTACAGTAAACGTAGTTGGGCTTGGAGGTAGAGGAGTAACCGAAGAAGAGAGGGTTGGTGAGAGTCTTGGTAGTAGCAATCTTGACGGTCTACGACAATTGTTAGTACAACAAGTTCAGACCTGATGAAAGTAGACATGGATTCAACGAACCGATCCAGTGGAGCGAAGGTTCTCAGAGAACTTCTGTCCGGGCTTGAGGGTCACCAGAGGTCCAGGAGCACCGCCATTATAAGGCCAAGACTGAACATAGATAGTACCAGAGCAGTCGTTGGTGACAACAGCCTGGTTAGCGGCGGCAGCGCTGCCGACAATGGCGGTAAGGGCAGTGAGGATGCTGAACTTCATTTTGATGAGCGAGAAGATGTCTTTTGAGATGCGAGAGTCTTGTAGATGAGAGAGAAAGTGATGTAGAAAGATGCTAGAAAATATACTGAATAACAGCCACTATTTATACAAAATGGCAAACGTTGGACTTTGCGGTGAAAAGCGATTTAAGTTGAATACGAGCCGGCATAGACTTGTGGCGTTCTACTAATGGCTATACGGGTGATTATCCGTTCGTATCGAATCATCTTGTGACGAGAATAGACCAGAGCTGGATCGCATAGCTATCCCGAAAGCGTCGACCTGAGCTAACGTGCCGAGGCTTCCGCACTAGCACTATCAAGGTAACTTCCCAATCCGGAGAGTTACAGCTGAAAGCTTGTGCTGGTCTAGAACATACGGTGAGAAAAGGGAAGGTGACAATGGCTAAAAATAAATAGAAGTGTATTAAGATTACATTAAAGGGCTAGGTTATAATATGCATGTCTCATAAAGAAGCGGCAGAATGGCATTCCTGTGTTGCGGATAATATACAGGTCTCATTCTCTCAGAGTTGCATCGCTGTCACTTGGTCTGCCGTGGCTCCATTCATCATCGGCACGTCTCTCTACCACGATCTCTTGCGTAACAACAGTCGTGGCTTTGATGCCTCGACTCGGTGAGCTTGGCTCCATAGGACTCTGCGACGCTGCCTCATCGCTATGATTCTGTCCCTCTTCAGCTTTGATGCTGACACTGACACCGGGGTATGTTCGGTAGTGTTTCTGAGTAATTGATGGAAGAGGTACTTCATCTTTTCTCAAGGTGCTTGTGTCATCCATTGAGTCATGGGTGATGTCTTGAGTTCGCCTTCGAGACATACTACGCAGATTTTGACTGCTGCGTGTTCGAGTGTAGCCGTAGTGGGATGCGCGGTTGCTTCGGCCGAATGAGGACGCAAAGAGCTTGGGCATGAGCTTGGAGAATAGTGGTCGGAGGGTTGGTAGGCACGATGAGATGATGGCGAGGGTGACTTCGAGGAATGACCATATCGCGGCGTCGACATTGTCCCAATTGGGATCTTTTGTTGAAGCGGCAGTTTTTAGTGTTCGGATACGATAGATCGAGATGGCGCATGTCCTGAATCTGTTAGCTATTTCCCACCAAGACAAACTGCAGACTTACAAGAACCCGATGCTGAAGATGGCCAACAGCATAATCTTCTGTTTCCTCGGCAGGTTCAGGCTTCCGATGACGGGCAACGGCATACAGAAGACAGTAATATCCGTGACGAGGTTGAATCCAGCCATGACGTACCAGACCGTCAAAGGGTCAGTGCAATGTCCATCTAAAGTCGAGTTCCAGAACTTTGCGACCGGTACACAAATGAGAGTATTAAGGAAAGCGATTGTAATAGTCCAGGCGACCATGATGACAAGTCCGTAGAACGTCAGTGCCTGTAGGATCGGTATAGCAAAGACTCGTCGGTATTGAAGAAGGATTCCGATTTTGACAAGACACATTGCGACATTATACACAATGACAGAAGCATAGAATGCCTAGTAAATATTAGCATGAGTTCGGGGCATGCAAGAGTAAAGCTGACCTTCATGTAAGCAACGTAGTTCTCTTTCGACTGCTCCCAAGTATGATGTCCAAGCCCATAATTATTCTCTACATCCACGTCAGCACTCAACCTTCACAACAACGTTAATCGAAGCTTACCTAGACCGATGGCCGCCGCAGCTCCAATCGTAAGGACCTGGGCAGCAGCCATAACTCTATCATCCCAGCCGAGAGAATGAAGAACCTTATATCGCACATAGAGTCGCAATGCGACGGTGATGGTAGAAAGAATGGAGAAGGTAATGAGAATGGCACGAATCTCGACCGAGCGGGATGAACTATCCGCCGGCATCGAGCGAGTATCCACTGCTAGATGACTCTCGTCAGCCCAACGGAGGTACATTGTGCACTCACGACGAAAACAAATTTCAGCATATGTTTGGAGTCATCAGAAACACATTTTCTTTCCGCGCGGGGGGACCCCAAGGTCTAGTTATGTATATTAATCAGAGAGAGGGGCTCATAGTTCAGCTCTCACAGATTCCGTCTCACTACTGTAAGAGATCGACGAGCTTGAGCTTATATTGCATATCCAATCATCAATATGTCTCAGCGGAACTTGTCTTGCCTGTCCCCTGCAGAACGATGATCTAATCGTGCATCTGTTTCCCAAAGCTGTAATCTCTCCGACCTGATCTACGGAGCAATGACACCCTGGACCTGAAGATTACCGCTGATCGTTGTTTTACTGCGCGGACCTGCACCAATCAGATCGAGGCGTCAACTGCCGCAACCTGAGATTCTGTGCTTGCGGGCGACGTGAGCGTCAGTGCGGCTTGGATTTGCTGGGTTGAAATAACTGCCGATCCCAATATGCCATGTGGTTGGAGTGGGGAGAGCTAAGGTTTTTTTTGATAGGAACAGGGGTTCAATGGTTGACAGTGACAGGCTTACCGAAGATCCCGAGGTTAAGAAACGGAGGTTTGTGAGGGATTTGTAACCATGAAAACCTCTGTGCGGTCTTTTGTTTCGTCGATCAATCGTCGAAATCTCCACTGGTAATATTGCTCTGTTCATCCTGCCCTCAGCCAACAGGCCCAACAGGTTGGAAAGCCAAGCCATACCGTGGTCTAACCCTTGTTGAAATGACCTGCATATCAGATCTCATTTTGCTTTTTTGCTTTGGACTTACCGCTTTGACTAATTCTTGCCTGACAATCGAGCGACATCAAATGTCGTGATATCCGTAATTCCGTGGCGTGTCTTTGGTTTCAAGTAGATCTGTAACCTGGCCGGTGACGAACGATGATCCCGCTGCACAGAGTGAGCATGTGATCTTGGCCTGACTGGGGAACCCTGGTCCATTAATGATTTGGGCCCGTCAATATGGCACTGAGATGTCAGTCCGTCTCGGTGTGCGGGTACGCCATCGTGACATTTGGCATTGACGTAGTAAATAATCCAATTAGCTTGGAAAACGATTATTCACGCTAACAGGTATTTGATCAAGGCAGCGCTTTGGCCCTCTCGTGACTCGGATTTGGCCCAGACATGCCCTGACAGAGGGTCATGGCGACTCAGATCATCTGAGGGTACCCCACTGAAACATTTCTTGGTTTCACGGATCCAAAACATTACATGAAACATTTTGGTGATGTTTTAGGTTAATCTACTACCCTAGATATGATACAATTCTATATGTCGTATAATATACATTCGCTTGCACGATATTCTCCGCAAAGGATTTACTGGGGCCAGGCCTCTACGCGACGTTGTATTACTCTCGAAGCTACTCCCTAAACTTAACTAGGTACAGGCGACCTTAGGTATGCCTGCTCACCGCGTGAATTGCCAATGCGACTCCATAATGCTCCATTATACAATTTTCAAGAGCTCATATAAACGTTACATAGCGCACCTCCAGTCGTCGATCTCATAATGGCAGTAGTATTTGGTCCCCTCAAGAAAGAGTTCACAGTCAAGCAACGCCGCGACACCGTTATGCAATTGAGCTTCTATCAAAAGGATGAAACAACCAAAGATTGGCGACGCTTCACGTTGGGGGTCTTGGCGAAATGCAGCTCTTTTTGGATAGAGTTGGTCGATCAGTGAGTCGCTCGACATCATGCAGATCAGCGACATTCTCGTCGGCGCCACTTACATTGGGCTTCGACAAAAGCACCATTGTCTATAACGCTGCTGCCGTAGATCCGTTGAGTTCTTGGTTAACAAGGCTCCAAGATGACGCATACTATGGTCATACAATAACGTCTTTGTTCTTGCTGCATGCCTCGGACCAACGGTCTTTACTCCCGGAGGCTGGTAGCTGTTGGCTTCCAGAGCGAGGTTTTCTGATTTTTGGGTGAATTATGCGGATATTTGGTGGTTTATTAAGGGATTGTGATCAGATGCAAGCTCAAGATGCTGGATATAGTGTACAAGATGACGGCTTGGTACGATGCTGGCGTCGCGAGTGCACTCACCCTAGTAGCTGGCTTTGACGTTGGATCTACATAAGCACAATGAAATATTGACTAATCATACGTTCGAATGCTTGAATGGGTGCTAGGCTTAGTGGTGTCCTCAGAAACTTACTGCTTCCAGTGAGGGAGGTCTATGATAGAGACCGTTAACCTTCAAATTGCAGCCATCTCAGTCGAGGCTCCGATATCGTTCTAGTTTGATCAACTTGGCAAACACTTCGCCAAGTCACCTCATCATCACTCTAAACAATACGTTTCCCAATGATGGCTTTGCCACGTGTTGACCTCAACCTACCTCACCAAATAAGCGAGCATATTTACGCAAATACCAAATCGCTACACCCAACTGACTTTTGCACAACATACCAGCAACTGCTCATCACCAACAGCAGGCTCGACTCTTATGGTCTCACTACCCATTTATTTTAGTTTTGTGGTTGCTCAGATCCCCTTCCAGCCCCTGCATATGGAATGCGCCACGTCCCGTCCGCTAAGAGATTCCGGATAGCTTATGAAAACGGAAGGCAAACTTTGTTTTTCTTGCTTAAAGAACGAAAGAGCGAGGATGGTATTTAGAGAGGGTTTCATCACATTCGTAGAGACGTGGGCTTGCTGGTTATTTCTTCCATGACTTACATATAGAGTCACTCGTACGTACGTACGGTATCAAGCAACCTTATCTACGACGACGCTCTCATCCAAGAAGCTCGTGGGCATAATCACACCGCAGCCATGGCGATAGGACCGTCAACCCTCCTGGTCAGTATCATCATAACAGTCTCATCCGTCAGCTAACAGGATACAGATCACAGAATGGACACTCATAGCCTTATCGACAGTCGTCATCATCGCCCGAATCTATCTCCGACTCGTCATCCAAAAACGAAAACTCATCGACAGCGACATATGGATGATTTTAGCATGGGCAGCTGGTATCACCGTGGCATCGTTCTGCGTCACGTATGTTCACATGGGCGTCATGGAGCCATGGGTGGACGGCACTTTGAAGGCCTATGATGGAACTCGCAAGGATAAAGAGTTCATTCTCAAGGTATGACATGATTATACGGCTTATGACGTGGACTAACATCTGTGTAGTTGCTTTGGATCTGTGCTCTTCCTTTCTTTACGGCGTTTTATCTCTGCAAAGCTGCACTGCTTGCTGTCTACCGCCAAGTCATTCCTGTTCATATGCACAAGAGAAGAATGTTTCTTTGGGCCACTGCTCTTTACGTCGCACTCTCTTATATCGTCACTATGGTTCTTCCATTTTGTGTCTGTATCCCGGTCACTCGGTTTTGGTTAGTCACTATCTACATGGAATGGCATGCGATTTGCTAACGTCAGTAGGTCATTGGAACCTGACAATAAATGCCCGCATAATGCTGCAAATATGTTCTTGAAGACCTCTTGGGCTCTGCATTTTGCTGGCGATGTATTCAGTAAGCTATTTCTGTTGATGACATGATCAAAACTAACTATGGCAGTCTTTATTCTTCCCTGGCTGATCGTACCTGATCTCATGATCAAAGGATGGCTACGAGTTGGTGTTTACTTGACCTTCCTTCTCGGCATCATCAACATGGTCATTAGTATCGTTCGCTTTAATGAACTATTTATCGCCGGAGCCACCCGCAAGGTCTCCATCGTAGAAGCCCGTACGTTTCTGACCCAGTCTCTCACGAAAGTAGGCTAACATAGTTGTAGACTTTTGGAATACCTTGGATCTATATCTCGGTCTCGTCATCGCCTGTCTCCCCTCATTGCGACCATACTTCAACCTCGCTGCCAACTCACGCGCATTCAGCAGCATTCGAGGAAAGGGGACGAGCCAAGGTAGTCGCTATACCACCGACTCCATCCAGAAACCTGAAGCAGCGAGACTTGCGCAAGACCAATCGGGTATTTCGCCTAGTCGACCTATTAGACGCTCATCACATTCATCACGAGATTTTGACTTGGAGTCTTGCGCTGACTCTTCAGATTCACATGAGGATGCAAAGAACAAGGCTTTCGAGATTGAATTGGCTCGAGTGCGTACTCGTGCAAGAGAGGCATCTGATGAGTAAAATATGTAAATCGGTGAATAGTACATCAGAGCGGCTTACAAGGGCACTTCCTATCACCAAGTATGGCACATCCTCTCAGCAGGACTAACACTTTCATTCATTTTCGGATGGTCTGTTATAACTCATACTCTAACGAACTTAATAAAAGTCACTGTTTCCAGCTTCACAAACTGCTAAAGTACATATCACAAATTCACGATTGGCACTAATACACTTCCGGCCATGAAGCCACTGGAGTTTGTTTCCGAAAAGAAGATTTTCTTTTAAAAGACAATCGATTGTATTGGTATGCTGTGGCGCCAGCTATTGAAGATCAAGTACCAACCGAGGCTAGAGTCGAGGGACATCTAGACCTGAGCAATTCCCACCACTGAGAGCCTTGTCGGTTCGAGAGCTCGTGCGAGGTATGAAGATGAGGAGCTCTTAGGCCTTGTAGCTCCCTTATTGTCTTTGATCCTTAAGTCCTCCACGTGCCGTTCCCGTAATGCTTCAAGGTGGTGGTGTTTTTCGTCACAGCGAATTTGTCGCTGTTCACCGTCCGAATGGGCTGAGCACGTTCTGCTCTGATGGCGAGCGCTTGGCATTGAGTCAGTTCCCTACATTTAGCCATCTCGATTTCAGTTCCTTGTCTCTAGGCGTGTCGAATATATAGGTTGGCATGAATTTCGGATCCAAGAACTGAGGGCGCTTTTTCTTTTTTTGAGCTTGTTTAATCATGCGCAAACGGTCCAACATTTTCTTAATTCCAGGGGTCAATATCCTCTTCTTGTTGTCAGAGGCATTTTGCTTGTAATCCATATGGTTCGAGGGCTCAACATGCTTCGATGGAACTTCCCGAGGATGGGATGGCACGGACATGGTGTTGGATTTCTCATCTGCGTGGGCAACTTTCTCTTCGGCGGGCTTTCTGCTATAATACTTGCCATCGAGTTTAGAGTGCTTATCTGTGGAGTCTTCCGAGTCCTCGTATTTGTCGGTTTTATAGTGCTTGTCTTTGTAGTCTTCCGAGTCCTTGTGCATTTGCGCCTCCGATTTCGGTTTCTTGTTTTCAGTCTTGCCTAGCAGTACTTCTGCATAATATGGCCAGATCGAAGGCTTTTTCTTTTTCTGAGCTTCTTTCTCTTCGGCGGGCTTTATGCTGTAATGCTTGCCGCCGAGTTTGGAGTGCTTTTCTGTAGAGTCTTCCGGATCCTTGTACTTGTCGGTTTTAAAAAGGTGCTTGTAATGCTTTGATGGGTCTTCGTTGGGATATTCGGTTCTAGTGGTCTCGCTTTCACTTCCTTTCGAGTGACTCTTGTACTCTGGTCCCTCCTCATCTTCAAAATTTACTGTGATGTTATTGGAGACGACTGTAGGCTCCTTGCTGCCGTACTGTATGTGCTTGTGCTCGTTCTTGTGCTCATGGGTCTTCCACTTATAGCATGGCGATCTCTCAAAGACATTACTGCCTTTGTTGTCCTTGATAGGCTGGGCCAAGACTTGGACGAGTCCCACCACCATGAAGATGAGGAGGAGTCGGGAGAGGCATGTAAAGGCCATTTTGGAAGATGATGGGGAGAGAGGATGGAGATTGTGTAAGGGTAGAATGCCCCCTCTAGTACGGGAGCAGGATGAGATGTGTTTCGAAAGGTGTCTAGATGAGGGAAGAAGTGGTGCATTTATAAGACAAAAACTCGAGATAGAAGCACATGTAATTCTTCTTATTCTCAACGTGGCATATGGGCTACTCAATTACGTTGCCTGCTCTAAATGTTGAGTTGCTTTGTTTACAGTGCTGGGGCTGAAGACACGAAACGTTAACTCCACACTCAACAAATCGGGAACGTTGACATCACCATTCAGGTGATACCTCTCAGCAGACTCTTATCATCGTACAATTCAGAAGCCTCAATTGAAGCATCACCGATATTTCCGAAGGAAGCGTCTCTCGGGAGAGGTATCTTGCATTAACCCAACAGAGGACTCTAAAACCTGGAGACCACGAGACTGAGGTCAGATCTGCCCGAGAGGTTTTCATCAGACTCTGTACCAAAGTGGAACTTAAAGCAAGGTGATTATTGATGAGTCAGTTGATATTTTGGGCTTCTTTTGGTTCAACATGTTGACAATCTTGCCGCCTCGTCGATACATCTCCCATCAATGGCAAAAGCCCTTCCTTGACGCCTTTCTCCTGGCTCTCCAAGCACCTCATTTCCCTCACTGGCCCCTGTCTCGGCCGTACCCTTGCTCTAAATTCATGTCAGTAGCCACCGGTCACTTTAAAGATCCCGATAAAAAACTCGCCGACCTATCGGAGACTTCACATCAACTAAACAATCCGCAAAGTCCCCTCACCAAACACGTATAAAAGTCCCTTTTGAGTCAACAATGATCAACTTTATTGCCACAACTCATTCCATCAACAAGATCCCAACCAATTACCCTCACTATGTCAACCCCTCTTGAACTCTTCTCCCTCTCATGGGGAATGTACCCCCGCCGCGTCCTCATCTATCTCGCCGAGAAAAACCTTCTCAAATCACCACTCATCAAAGTTACAGAAGTAACAGTCTCCCCTAATAGCAATAGTTTAACGGCGCCCGGAAAACCCAAAGGAACGGCGCCAATCTTGCGTCTTCCAGATGGAAAGTTCATCAAGCAGTCAATCGCCATTCTCGAGTACTTTGAAGACATCTGCGATCATCCACAGCAGCCATGGCAAATTGAACTCGCGAAAGGCGCCGGCGGCAGTATGCTTGGACGGACAGCCGAGGAAAAAGCACGGGTCAGAGAGGTTCTGGGTCTTGCTGATGAAGTCACCAGTCAGTTTGGCTTTGCGTGCCACAAGGGTACGGCGCTGTTCAACATGCTTGAGGAGACGCATCCGGTCACGGCGAAGCTTGCTCTTGAGTACTGCACCAAGAATCTCAAACTGCTGGAGAAATACTATGAGGAGGATACTCGCTTTAATGGTGGAGATGGGCAAGTCACTATTGCTGATTGCGTTTTATACTCAACTCTGCACTTTGCCAAAGAACTATACTCTCTGGACCTTTTGGCAGATCCCGAGTTGGTCAGTCTTCGAGCATTTTACACTTGGTTCAGTGGAAGAGAAAGTGTCCAGGTTCCGGAAAACCATTTCCCTGCTCAGATCAAAGAACTGGCTTGTCAATGGCTTCCTGTGGAGTAACTTTAAGTGGCGACAAGCATAAGAGTTGCTACAACTACAGGTTCAACGGCTTCAGGTCGAGATCATAGACTTAGTTTTATACATAACAAACAGAATTATAGATAGCCATCAGCTCATGAACTCTGCCGCCGTGCCTCAGATCCACTCCACCACGATGATCTTCTCGGGCCGTTCATAGCGCCGCGTCTCGGCTGCAGTATTTCACGGCTGTTTTCCCCCTCCCGAAATATTGCGGGGGTGGCGCATAAACCCTTTCGGATGTTTTGCCTATCAAGCTTGTGGTTGATGTCATGTGAAACAACCTCGTCAATGATAAATTGAGACATTTCTCGGTAGTCAAATCCACACAAATACAAAATACGCATCATTCAACTTGCAGAAATGGGCTCGACGAATGGAAACGAGGCAATCAAGCCTCTGATGCTAATTGACGGTCAAGTATTAAGCCCAACTCCCCGCTCATTCACTGTTGACTAACTGTATCAGTTGGTCGGCGCCTCTGATGGTAGCACTTTTCCCCTCTTCAACCCAGCGACAGGCGATAAAGTCGCAAATGGTAAAACACACACAATACCCGCACTGATTCTCAGCTAAAACTGTCTTTGTCAAGTCCCCGAAGCCACAAGAGACGATGTCAACAACGCCGTCGCAGCTGCACAGCGCGCCTTTCCTGCATGGTCTGCCTTAGATCCTTCCAAGCGCGGCGGCTACATGAAGAAACTCGCGGGTCTCATCAGACAGCATAATGACGAACTGGCTTTACTCGAGGCAAAGTCAATGGGTCGTCCATTGCCCGAGTTCTTTGAAGGATATGCCGCTGCTGGGAGCTATGAGTACTACGCTGAAGCTTGGCCTCACATCCAAGGCCAGGCAAGTCTCAACACGCCAGGCTATGTCACCATGACTCTACGTCAGCCATTTGGCGTTGTCGGTGCTATTATCCCCTGGAACGCCGCTCTCCTCTTCTTTGCAGGGAAGACTGCACCTGCGCTCATCACTGGAAATACAGTCGTGCTCAAGTCAAGCGAGAAAGCGCCTCTCGGTGCAGCCAAGTTCGCTGAGCTGATCCACAAGGCGGGCTTTCCACCTGGCGTCTTCAACGTCATATCAGGCCACGGCAACCCCTCTGGAGCCGCCCTCTCGTCACACATGGATGTACGCGCAATCTCGTTTACTGGCTCGGGACGCACTGGACGGGCGATTCAGGAAGCAGCTGCCAAGTCCAACCTGAAGAAGGTGATCCTTGAACTCGGTGGTAAATCGCCTGTTATCATTTTCGATGATGCAGACATTGAACAGGCTGCTAAGGACACTATGCACAGTATCCAGTAGAACAGTGGGCAGGTCTGCATGGCTAATTCTCGCGTTTACGTGCAAGATACCATCGCCGAGAAGTTCATTGAAGCTAGTAAGAAGGCACTTTCAGCTGCTAAGCCAGGTGATCCAACGCAAAAGGGCGTCGATCATGGTCCGCAAGCAGACAAGACTCAGTACGAAACTGTTCTCTCTTATATAGATGAGGGAAAGAAGTCAGGAAAGCTTGTTCAAGGTGGGAAGGGAAGCTATGACAAGACAGGAGGCTTCTTCATTGAACCGACGATATTCCTGGACACGGCTGAAAATGCCAAGATCATGAAGGAGGAGATCTTTGGGCCTGTCGTAAACATCAACGTCATCAAAACGGAAGAAGAGGCTATCCAGAAGGCGAACGATACAGAGTATGGCCTTTATGCTGCGGTGTACACTAAGAATATTGATCGGGCTATGAGGGTTACTCAACAGCTCAACTCGGGCTACGTCGGTATCAACTGCACCAGTCCCACGACTGCAAGGGATCTTCCTTTTGGAGGATATAAGTCTTCGGGGCAAGGTCGAGAAGGTTACCTTTATAGTATGGATAACTTCTTGGAGGTCAAGAGTGTTATGATGAAGGTGGACGCGGGCGGACCCAAATTGTAACTTGGGTAATGCTGGTAATCGGTTCAATATATTCTTTGGCTACCATCTAACGCGGAGACGAAACTTTGTAACAATAAATTCCATTTCTATTTCTGCAGCTGAGTCCTTGATACGCTAGGCAGAACTGCTGCTGAGTGAGGGCTGATTCCCCAACCTTGAGCTGAGGTTGGCCTCCATCAACGCCGATGGCGACTCAACTAACCCAAAAGAGTCTTCGAACAGGCCTCACTTCCTAACGGCAACACGTGTACTATAAACACATATTAGTAGGCAGTTCAGAAACTCAGTAATTCTTCAGATATATCTTACTGTAGTCACGCACTGGTCACCATCACTGACAGGGGGATGTTGTTGTACGTCGTAAGCTGCAGTGCCAAAGGGACATTCCACGTCGCCGTAGCCGTTGGGGCAATCGAGTAAACCTTCATTATAGTGCGCATCAGTCTGAACTTTATATACCCTCGCCCTTGAGCCACACCCTCCTGCGTGAGAGGAAGTGGCGAGGAGGACAATGGGAAGAAAGGTGTAATAAGTGAACTTCATTTCAAGATGAGGGCAGAGTGAAATGAATCCTTGACAAGATATACTATAAAGAGAGAAGACAGATCTTCTAAATACCTTGATTTAAAACTCTCACTAGTTTGCTCTATGGATAATTGAGTTTTCACCAGCGTTACAG
>JABFMM010000353.1:0-20975 GCA_013623845.1 Fusarium foetens | reverse complement strand
GTTTTATATATTTTATTAAATGCATCTACTCATAATTTAAACTGGCTTAATTTATGTTTAGTTACAATATTACCATTAAATATTTGAATTAATTTAAAGATATTATTTTTATCTCTAACTCTATAATGATGAGTTTTATTTGTTTTATCTTGTACAGAGGCGGATCCAAATCCTAATTCCTTTTTTATATAAAACAGTATTTGAGCATCTACACTAGATTGTGTAACTTTAAACTCTAAATATCCGTTATTATTTACAATAAAAGATCCGTCTCCTTCGGAAAAACCTATAAATCATCATTTAAATTTATCATTTAATTTAATTGCTTCACATGTAGTCTCTGAGGATCCCCCTATAGCTGTTTTGCTGGAGTTTCCTGCGGATTGTCCCTCTTCTTGGATTTTGCCGAAGTCTACTAAGTAAACAGAGGACCAAGAATTTAAAACGGGGTGTTCCCGCATATAGTGAAGTTTAAAGAGAGCCCTGTTTAACAAACCCTCCATGGCCATAGGTAATCAGATATGAAGACCTACTTGAGAACTTTTTGCCATTGCACCTATCAATAGACATATTCCTATAATTGTTGTTATATTTTCATTAATATAAGGAGCTAATGAGAATACAGTACTGTAATCTAAAGTCCCTAAAGTTCATAATAAGATAAACATACCTATCATTAAGAAAGCATCTCCAACTCTATTAGTTAAGAAAGCTGAAAGAGAACTTTGATTAGCCGCTATTCTAGTGAATCAAAAACTAACTAATAGATATGAACAAACACCCACACCTTCTCATCCTACGAACATAACTAAATAATTATTACCAGTTACTAGTATTATCATCATAAAAGTGAATAAACTTAAATAACTAAAGAATCTTTGATTGTGGGGGTCATGACTCATATATCCTATTGAATAAAAATGAACTAAAGAACTGATTATCAATACAGGTATTAACATTGATACTGTTAAACTATCAAATTGAAAGTTTCATGCCATATTAAATGATTCGTTATCTAATCATTTAAATAAATTTATTGAAACGGGATTATTATTAAATCCTACTTCAAAAAAGCTAATGATAGCTAATATTGTAGTTATCATTATACTTAAACAACCTAAAATACGGCTACCTGTAACACCGACTTTTCTACCAAAAAAACCGGATACTATAGATCCTAATAAAGGTAATATAATTATACTTAAATACATTATTTATATTCTATTGCAATACTTCCTCTTAGTCTATAAAAAGCTACTAAAATAGCTAAACCGATAGCAGATTCTGCACCAGCAACTACTATAATGTATATAGCATATGTTTGTCCTATTATATCATCAATATTAACAGAACTTACCAATATTAAGAATGTTATAGATAATAGCATTATTTCTATAGAAATAAGCATTAATATTATATTTTTTCTATTAAATACAAACCCTAAGATTCCTATTAAAAAAAGTACTAAAGTTAAATTCATATTTTATCTAAAACTACTAATTGTTCGGTGGTGGCCAGCACGAACGAAGTTCCCTCTTACTATGAAACAGCAGCTGTGCTTACCCACCTATAATTATGAGTATTCCACCAACTATTCCTGCTACGACCTTGCTATGAAAAGGGGGAAGCTCGCTCTTCCACTAAAAAAAAGTAATGCGCGTTAGAGCTTGCGGATTCCTGTAATAGCTTTAGCTTGCCTATTATTCCTAGCTCGATCTTTAGCTAGCGTAGCCTTTATAGCATGGAATAGCACTACTACCTAAGAATACTTTCCCTTCTAATCCTAACTAGAGCATGGATAGAAAATCTGCAATATTTTTTATATAAAAAATTAAGCCTATGAGGCGACTATAAAGCTCGCTTGCTGCTTTATATATTTTTTTATTTACTCCTTAAGGAATAGTAACAGGAATTAGCAAGCTATATATAAAGCAAACAGCTTAAAATATAAGCTACAGCTTTATCCTACTTTATAGATTACGTCTAGGTATGGCTAATAGTAGCTTTATTAAGTACAAAGTTATAATAAGCTAGTATCCATACGCAAGCTATATATAAGCAAACCCATAGTCATAAGTATAACTATCGATAAACAAAATTATCGATAAACAAAATTATCAATAACTATACTAAGGATATTGTAGACTTGAACTACAATCATGATGACCGTACCATCTTGTTCTACCATTGAACTAATATCCCTTTAGTAGTAGCGCGGGCGAAGCTCGCGCTACTACTAATTTATTAATTTAACTTTATACATTATAGTTACCCTATAGGGCGAAACTAGAGCTAGCTATAGAAAGCTAGTCATAGCGAACAAAATACCTCGCTCTATTAAACTGAGTATAGTCAATGCACAAATTTATCTATATTTACAGATTCTATAACTATAGGCATAGAACTATGAAGAATTCCACATATTTCTGAACATTGCCCATAGAATACTCCTTCTCTATTTATGAAAACGGATACTTGGTTTAATCTACCAGGGTAAGCATCACATTTTATACCTAAAGATGGACAAGCAAAAGAATGTATAACATCACCTGATGTTATTACAAATCTTATGTGTGTTAATTCAGGAACTATTACTCTATTATCAACCTCTAACATTCTTAATCCTCCATCTTCTAAATCAGAATCAGGTACTATATAAGAATCAAATTCTATAAATTCTTCATTTGAATCTATGAAATCTGGATATTGGTAACTTCAATATCATTGATGACCTTCAGCTAAAATAGTCATAGAGGGGTCATTAACTTCATCCATCAAATATAACAATTTGAATGAAGGGAAGGCTATTAATATTAATATAACTGCAGGAGTTATAGTTCATATTAATTCAATTAATGTACCGTGATTTAAGTATTTATGTGATATTTGTGTTTTAGTTGATGCAAAATTTTTTATTATAGAAAATAATATTCATCCTACTGCAAATAAAATTAAAACTAAATAGTACATAATATTATCATGAAGTTCCACTAATCCTTCCATTTGTGGAGTAGCACTGTCTTGGAAATAGATACCTCAAGGCATAGGTGCATCAAAATTAATAAATGTATTAAATAAGTGTTTCATATATAAATTTTTAATATATAATTTCTAATTATATCTCTTTATATACATCCTTTAACTGTAGCTTTCACCTTTCACTGCTATAAATACGCTTTGTTAGCAGGCTCGATCGATCTACACATACATAGCAGGAATTAGAAGCTACAGGAACTGTAGTATAAATATAATAGAATTGCCGCCCGTTGTAAAGGTAGCTTTAGCTTTTAGCTTTATATATGCGCTAGTTATAAAAAGAATAAAAATATAGACCTGCTTTAGCTTTTAGCTAGCTATATTCGCCCCTTAAGGTACGGATGTGGCTAGCTAATACTGTGCGCATCTACTAATTATAGCGAGCTTTAGCTTGCGGGGACGGGTAAAAAAAAATGTATTTTTTTTTTACTCGTCCGAACGAAGTTAGCCCACATTATTATAAAAAAAAGATATTAGCTAGCTCATGCTCCCATTATAGCTCAGTAGAAGCACTAATTCCTAGCTCTATAGAGCTAGGAATTTGTGCTTAGCTTGCCTTAGCTTGCGTTAACTAAAGCTATTATAGAAAATTAGCAATCTAGAAATATATTTTACAACGAAACTAGCTGCTTGCTACTAATAAATAGTTATATAAGGCTAAAGTACATAAAATAACATCTATAAAAATAGTGCTTATAGCTAGTTTATAGCTGTATACAGCCTTTTTACTAGAGGTTGCGTTAGCTTTGGCTGATTTTTTCTAAGAAAAAAATATGCACATAATGAAGACGCAAGCTCGTAGAAATAGCAGCCATCATGTCTACTAAATACCATTTGCCAAATCTTTAGGGAGGATAGCCAGAGGTAATTTTCTGCTTGCTGCTAAAGCTATGCTGTATCTTTTTTTTTTACTAATAGCTAAAAAAATTTAAACCCGGGGGGCCACATACTAAACTTTTTACCACTTTAGTCTATTGCCTTATATTTGTCCCAATGAATAGTATTCCTAGCTTGCTCATTTTCTAATCCTAGCTTTAGCTTTAGCTATTTTAGGTGAAGCGCTCCGAAGGGGCGCAAAGCCGAAAATAGCTTTAGCTTTTAGCTTACTTGCTTTTAGCTAAAGCAATATTTTTTTAGTACTATGAAGCTATAAAAAGTAGCTTGCGCTAACTAATGCAGAGATAGAAAAATATTCCTAGCTTATACCCAGCTACACAGAAATTAGCTAGTTAAAGCACTCGTAAAAATTAAGAGTACGAGTACACTTTCCTAGCAAGCTCGCCTTAAAAAAGATTATTATTATACAACATATAATAATAATAAAGCCATCATTAAAGCAAATAAGGCAGTTGCTTCTGAGAAAGCAAACCCTAATATTGAGTATGAGAATAATTGATTTTTTAAGGATGGATTTCTAGCCACTCCTATAATTAGACACCCAAACACTACACCTATACCAACTCCAGCACCTGCTAGACCAATAGTTGCTAATCCCGCTCCAATAAGTTTTGATGATTCTAACATCTAGTTAATTATATAAAAATGTAAATGTGAATGTATTGAAAAAAAGAATATCGTGTCCTTAGCTAAGTAAATTAGCTAACCCTATAATAGGAGGAGGGCAGCCTACTACTTAAGATACTAGGTAGCTTCCCTCCTATTAAGGTTGTAGTTAGAAATTATTTGTAGCTTGCGTAAGCTAAAAATAGTAGTTTCACAAATTAATACGCTAGGCTATTAGGGTGGAGGCTAATATATATAATAGTTTAACGGGTGAGCTTTAGCTTGTTAATTACTAATACTAGTAAGCTAAAGCCTTCATACTCTTTTTATAAGCGAGCTTTATAAAGGCGGGGCAAGCTCTATAACTTGCTTATTTCTATTCGTGTTTAGTATAGCTTTAAGCTAACGCAGTAATAGCTTGAGCTTGCTTTAGTTTTTAGCGCGAGCCTCTGTGAAGGCTTTAGTTTGCAGATTTTTATTCGAAAAATCTGCAAAAGCCTTCATAGCAGAAAAATCCGCAAACTAGAAAATTAGCAAGTTAAGGGGGGGCGGTGTGTATGACCTGCGAAAAAAAATACGAGGAGCTTCGCTATGAAGGCGGGCGCGAAGCTCCGCCTTTATAACTAGCGCTAGCTATAAATCTTCATAGTTAGCGCAGCTGCTTCAAATAAAATACCGCGATTACTGGGGGGACTTAGTTCGCGCAACCATATCCGATAGATACCAAGCTACTATGGTAGTAACTGAAATTGCAAAGCTAAGAATAACTGTACTCCTGCACTCCATAGCTTTGCTACTAAACACAAGAGTAAAAATTTTACTGCTACTTATGTTCAGTAAACATATTAATAAATTTTTTTGATTTATAAAAATAATTATTAGATTGTCTACTATCTATTTTCAAGGCATTTTTACCTAATTCAAATACAAATCCCGCAGTTATTATACCTATGAAAATTAGCACTACTATTAATCCGTAAATACCATTTTCATATACACTTATACCATATGGATATATTACTAATATTTCTAAATCTAATAAAAGATAAACTAATGCAAATATGAAGAATTTAACACCGAATTGAGTTCTATTTTGACCAAGAAAACTGTGAAAACCACATTCAAAAATACTATATTTTTCTTGGTATGGGTTATGTGGAGCTAGTATGAAATTAAGAAGTAAAAAAACTATTGTTAAAATAGTAACAAAAACAAAAAGAAAAGTTACACTACTCATTTAATTGTTAAATAAAATTTGTACCAATATGGTACCCATGCTTAGCCATTCTTTGTTCATAAATAAAAATAATAGAATAACAAGTGTAATTATAGAAATTACAAAAGAAATAGGACTTGATATAGCTATATTTTTATAGTTAAAGTTTAATTTATTAATTATTTTTTGATTATTATCTAAAACATTACCTTTTAATACTAGATTTTCCAATAATGGATTTATTTTATATTCAGGTAAACTAAAGAACATTTCTTTTATTATACCTAAATAATAAAGTCCTCCTATAACACTAGTCAATATCGCTATTAAAGATAAGAAAATAAGACCTTTATCTAAGGCTGCACTTAACACCATTTGTTTTCCAAAGAATCCTATTAAAGGTGGAACTCCTACAAATGAAAATATAGTAATAGCCAAACTTATAGCTAAGAAAGGATTTATATAAAAATAACCTTTCAATTGAGTTACTAATTGGATAGGTGAATTATTTTTGTCCATTAATTCTTCATGTTCTTTGTTTTCACTTATATAACAATATAAAGAGAACCCTATAGCTATTAATATAACAAATGCATTTAAATTACTTATAGAATATTGTGTTAAATAGAATATAAATGCTTGAGTAGATTCTACACTAGATATACCTAATGCTAAAAGTATAAACCCTACGTGAGATATAGTACTATAAGCAAATAATCTTTTAATTCTAAATTGAGTTAAACCTACCACAGTTCCTATTATTAATGAGAATAGTGAACTTATTAGTAAAATAAATGTTCAACTCATTTCTGAAAAACTACTGTTAGTATAATATACTAATTGTAATAATAATATAAATATAGAAATTTTGGCTATTATAGCTACGAATGTTGTTACTATTGTAGGTATAGCGTCATAAACGTCAGGTGATCAAAAATGGAATGGTGCTGCACTTACTTTAAATAAGAATCCTATTGTAAAAATTACTAAAGAAAGATTAATATAATAAGGTGTATATCATAAATTTGTAGAAAGATCACTTATACTAGTTATGATGTATAAACCATCTAAATTAGTAGTACCTGAATTAGCATATAATAAACTAGTTCCTAATAAGATAAAACATGAGCTTAATCCTCCTAATAAAAAGTATATTAAACCACCTGTAGTAGATAATTCAGAATTTCTATATATAGTACTTAATATATAAAGACCATAACTTTGTAATTCTATTGCCAGGAAAATAGATACTAAATCATTAGTAGACATTAATAATACTGCACCTGTAATTACAAATAATATAATTAAAGGATATTCAATAATTTTAAAATGTTCTCCCATTTTATTTATTATTTTTGTGTTATAATAAATAAATTTATATAACAATAAATCTTTTAAAGAAGAATATTCTGATACTCATACTTTTCTTGGATAAAAACTAGTTAATTGTAATATTAATATACTAACTAAAAATATAAAAATATGGAATATTTGTGTGATATTTGACATAAGTAATAAACCACCGTGTAAACCTACTCCTTTAGTTATAACAGCTAAAGAAGACATATCATGTAAAATACAATAAATTAATATTAATATCGATATCCTATTAAATAGTATCGATAAATCTCGTCTTATATTGACGGCGTTTGAAAGTAAAACTAGTACTATTGATAATATGATCATTTTTTTTTTAATGCGCTTAGCTAGTCCGCCCGACTATTCTTAAAGGCCAACTAATATAAGGAGGCGAGCCTTAGGAGAAAATCGAATTCTCATTACTAATGTATGAAATTAGAGTTTTAACCATTTAAACTACTTAGGCTTTTTAATCGTGCTATGAGGCTATAAAGCTAGCGCAACACACAAGGAATAGTAGGAGGTATTAGAAGATTTGTGCGAAGCGCGAAGCGCGAAGCTGTCTACCTTCCTATAACTATTTATTCGTATTATTTTGTACTGCCTAGCTAAAGCTATTGCAAGCAATAGAAGGGTGCTTACTATAACTCAGCATCCCTGGAATAAAGCTAAAGCTGAGCACTAATCCTAGTTATTGCTTTTTTATGATGGCGAGGAGCTTTGCGCCCCCCGAAATAGACCCAGCGAGCTTTAGCATGCAGATTTTTCGGAGAAAAATATGTCTTAATTTTTTTTTTATAATGCTATAACGAACTTTAGATTGCTTTAGCTTGCTTACGCAAACTAAAGCCGTACCATAGGATATACAGCACTCCTTGGGTAAACACTCGGGCTCGAACCGAGAACAAGTTACACCACAAATAACCACTCTACCTATTGAGTTATGTCTACCTTAATAAATCTAGCTTTAGTTGCTTTAATTTTAGCTTCTGGTTATACCTAAATAAGCGTGCTATTATAGCATAGGGTCAGCTAATTGGCTATAATTAGCCTACTTTAATAGAAGCTGCTTAGCTTCCTTTAAGCCGCGAACGAGTAAAAAAAAATGTTTTTTTTTTCGAGCTTGCTGATTCCCGTAGGGAATAGAAATACAGCTAGTGTTATATTATAATTATCCTGCGGTGATTCGAACACCGACTCTAAATACCAAAAATTTATGATCTACCCATTAATCGACAGGATATTACGTGCGTGTCTACGAACGATCCAGCACACGCACGAACAATCTAACATCTATGTAAGTATATTACATAGGCATTATCATGTCTGATGTAAGCCAAGCCTTAATTTTACTAGCCACTTATTTTCCACCAGACATTATCATGTCTGGTGAAAAGGCAAGCCAAGCCTTAATTTTTCTAGCCGCTTATTTTACACCATTTCATTTTCATAAGAAAGCTAGAGCATGCATGCATGCACCTTAAATGTTGCTGCTTCTAACCTAGGACATTAAGGATGCTCTAGCTACAACTCGAAATATTAATGCCTTAATATTTCTATTAGTCTCATGTTTTCACGCCTCCATCCAAAGTTTGCTACTACTATAAATTGTGGGGGTGTATAACTTCATTCGCAGAGCCGCCCCACTGGTAGTATTTTTTATTTTTTTTTTTAACCTCCTCCAATATACTATGATCTTATAGTATCCCTTTTAACTAATAACTTTATAAACTAAAGAATCATTAGTCTACAGGCAAGAGGACTTGAACCTCTATGGTAATAATACCCGTCGCACCTAAAACGACTTCGTCTTCCATTCCGACATGCCTGCTTTTTTTTTAGTGCTAGCTTAGCTAACAGCATTCCTGCTCTCTTCATAGGTATAGCTTGCTGTGTATACTTATATTATTATAGCTAACTATATCTTGCTTCTAGTTGGCTTTAGGTTAGCACGGGGAGCAGCTTCGCCTAACGAAGAGCTTGCGCCGCCCTAACCAAGAGAGCGAGGGCGAGCTTGTGCGAAAAAAATACATTTTTAGGCGCAAGCTACCCCTCACAAGGGGGGGCAAGCTCTAGCTTGCCCCTTCATAGTAAGCTCGCTAGAGAAAATATAGCTAATATATTTTTTTTTATAATGCTATAACGAACTTTAGCTTGCTTTAACTTCCGCAAGCTAAAGTCATACCGAAGGATAATCCTTCACGGCTGCGCTAGAGCTTACGCCTTCTAGAAAAATGTGATAAAGCTCACTCTTAAAAGGCTTTTTAGCTATTTTTTATTCGCTACACAGAAATATAGGACTTGCAGGATTCGAACCTACATTTTAATGATTAAAAGTCATATGCATTCACCATTATACTAAAGTCCCTTATAGCAAAATATATATATTATCGTTAGTAGTGCTGCAAGCTAAAGCCAGAATAGTGAGTGGTATTTAGGTCGCTATGGAAGCAGCTTTAGATTGCTAATATCTAGCTAACTATAATTAATATTCCTGCGTAGCCTAGCTAGCTTTTAAGGCGGGGAGTAGCTTGCGCCTAAAAATGTATTTTAGGCGCAAGCTACCCCTTACTTCTTCGCGCCTGCCTTAATAGGCAAGCTAAAACTAAAGCTCGAAAAAAAAAATACATTTTTAGGCGCAAGCTACTCCTAATTCTTATTTTTGCCTAGCGGAGCTTACTTTTTAGACGTAGCCGAAATAACTACCCAACCTAAAGCTAGGTATATTGCTAAATAGTAAGCTATCATCACTATATTTTTATGCACACGGTAAGACTTGAACTTACAACAAAAATAGCTTCAATATTTCACTCTACCGATTGAGTTACATGTGCTTATATGGAGACACTCGGATTCGAACCGAGCCTTCTAACATGCAAGGTCAGCATTCTACCAAATAAATTATGTCCCCTTTACTGGTAGATTATATATTGCTATAGTTATAGCAATCTACCAGTAAATTTTATATATGGCGAGCTACTTTGTTCTAGCTTGCGCATACCAAAGAATTCGAAGGTGACTCACTATAAAAATCTTCTACTGCCGCTTATGCTAATTTTTCATACTCATTCCTCCGGGCCTTAGCCCTTCTTGATTTACTTTAATAAGACTATTAAATCTCACCCTGCTGCTAATTTTTTTCTACGCTAACGCTAGAGAAAAAAAATATGCTAAAGCTAGATATATTCAAAAAAATCATTGTTGTGCGCTTGCTATACCACGCCTGGTGAAAAATTATTCCTATTACGAGCTTCGCCCCCCCGGAGGGAATCAGCAAGCTCCCCCTAATTTCATTTGAAGGATAATCATATTTATGGGCAAAAGGAATAGCCATAGTGATATAGCTTGCGCACACCTACAAGTAATCTGTACTTCCTATATCAACCTTCCAGATCTTAATCGCATACCTCTTCTGGCGCGTCTACATTCCCCTGGAGCGTCCACCTCCCCTGGAGCGTCTACCACCCCAGAAGTGTCTACATCCCCGGAAGCCCGAATAGTAAATATCCCCCAAGGAGCGCCTTCCTGTGGTGAACCGTACTCCTCTCCTGGAGCTATTTCATCACCAGAAGCATCTACGTCCTGAGAAACAGCCTCTACTCCCTGAATAGTGACTACTCCATAAGGAGCCCCTTCCCGTGGTGAACCATACTCCTCTCCTGGAGCTATTTCGTCTCCAGATGCATCTACGTCTCCCCCAGGTACAGCCTCTACCTCACTTGAAGGATTAGGATTAAATTCTCGTTCTAGTTCAGACATTCCTCGGTCTCCTATACTAGACAGTGGACTATCTTCAGCTTCCACTGGCTCCGGATTGATAGGTTGGATAGGAAGAAGTATGATAGGATCTATAGTTTCTACTGCTGCTTGGTTACCTAAATTCGCATTCATCATAACTTCTCTAGCCAAATTTGCATCCATTTCCCTAGCCTCACGGTTAAGAAGATTTGGCTATAAAATCTGACCAGTCTGCTCCTGGTTAGCTTGTCTATCTGATAATGCAGTTATAGCAACCTTAGTTCTACTACGATCATCTACACTCTCCCCTCTCTGATAAGAAGCATTAATAATAGGAAGTCCTCGCGCCTCAGTATCCCTACCAAGTGGTGAAGAAACCTGACTATTATTTACTATATCTCCATATCTAGCCTGTATGTTTAAAGTTTCCTGAGTAGAACGTATTATCATCTCCCCGTCATAATTATAACCAAAAAAATCAGTACTAACACCACAAGGATCAAAATCTAAACTTGGATAGGTATCTACCTGTCCTTCTTTATTAACTTCGTCAATATCCTCCATACGAGCATCATATTGCGCATTACCTTCAGGGTTTTCTGGATGCGAACTATCATCGTCTATATCCATACTTGTATTATTTTGTCTTGGTTCTATATTAGAAGGAATACTAGGATTATCTCCATCTATCTCCATACCATCTGGCGAAGGAACCCTTTCACTATAACTACCTTCTGAAGATAATATAGTCTTAGGTATAACCACTTCTCCAGTAGCCGAACGAGTGCGGGAATCAATACTTGCTATGGGAGGCTCCGGATTGATAGGTTGGATAGGGAGAAGTATGATAGGATCTATAGTTTCTACTACTGTTTGGTTACCTAAATCCGCATTCATCATAACTTCTCTAGCCAAATTTGCATCTATTTCCCTAGCCTCACGGTTAAGAACATTTGGTTCTAAAGTATCCCCAACCTCTTGGCTATCTCTAGGACTATAGCTGTCGATAGGCATACTGCCGGGAGATGGTCCAGGTATAAAAAATTGAGGTGAAGGAGCCCCATCTCTAGATATATAATCCCTAGAAATATCATCTGCAGATATTAAAGTAACCTCTGACTCACCGGACGAAAAATTATCAGCTCTACCTGCTGGCCCGAAGCTCACTCTTTTATCTGAATATGAAGAGTGTACGGCTTCGCCGCTATTTGAAGCTTCAGACATATTAACTTCTATAGCTTGGGAGGCTGAAGAAGAGATCCGGCTTACTCTTTCTACCGAATTAGAAGGGGGTCCCTTATTCGGGCTATTTACTAACTCTTTATCTTCTATTGGTTCTGAAAATGAGAAAGAGGACCGTTCTATATTATTTGACTGTACTAGGTTATTTGACACTTCTAGATTATTCGGGTGAATATAATCTTCTAAAAACACCAATTCAAAGAAATTAAAATAATACACAGGATTTTCTGGATCCCCTTCTGGCAAATTCTCTATACCATCTGGATATCCTTGGGCAGCATCGGATAGATCCACACTATCCACACCCGGAGGTAGATAAAGAGTAACATCATGATGATTAACATGCAAATCCGGCACTTCTGGAATATCTCAGGGGAAAACTCGGTAATTAGTATCAATAGTCATCTCGACATAATAACACCTATTATTTTCTACACCTAGCAAACGCGGCTCTATTCCACCCCTAACCGGGGTCATAACTGCTAACATTCTATCAATAGCTACAGTTAAGTACTTATATCCCCTTTCATGGTGAATAGCTTCCGCTACATATCGTAAATTATCGTCATACGCCTCCGGAGAAGGAGCCTCACTAGAACTATCATCTGATGATATAATAATAGCCTCAGGATCTCCCACTTCTACTGGTGCAGGAGGAGAAGAAGTATCCTCACTAGAACTATCATCTGATGATATAATAATAACCTCAGGATCTCTCACTTCTACTGCTGCCAGAGGAATAAAGGGATCAATAGTTTTCACAGAAGCCTCTTCCTCTTTTGAAATATCTTGGTTAAATATTTCTTGCTCTAATTTAGACAGTTCTTCATCTCCTATACTGGAGAGTGGACTATCTTCATCCCCAGGTGCGTCTTCTTTCCCTGAAGGGGTGCTTCCCCCTTCCTTCCCAGAAGCCTCTTCCTCCATTGAAATATCTCGGTTAAATATTTCTTGCTCTAATTTAGACAGTTCTTCATCTCCTATACTGGACAGTGGACTATCTTCAGCTTCTACAGGCTCCGGATTACTTGGTAAGATAGGGAGAAGTATGATAGGATCTATAGTTTCTACTACTGTTTGGTTACCTAAATCCGCATTCATCATAACTTCTCTAGCCAAATTTGCATCTATTTCCCTAGCCTCACGGTTAAGAAGATTTGGCTCTAAAATCTGACCAGTCTGCTCCTGGTTAGCTTGAGTATATTTAGGACTATAGCTCATACTAGAGATATTATCTTCCGATGGTTCAGGTATAAAAAATTGAGGTGAAGGAGCCCCATCTCTAGATATATAATCCTTAGAAATATCATCTGCAGATATTAAAGTAACCTCTGACTCATTCACTAGGCCAGCACCCAAAGCCTCTCCTGTACTATGTCAATCCATATTGTTATCATTATTATCAAGACTTTTTGCCTCCTCTGAATAAGCCATATAACCAGGGCTGTATTCCAAAGGTTGTTCTAAAGGGGGGGCGTAGCCTACTTCTTGCACAGCTGAAACCTCAACAGCTGCTACTCCACTATTATTTGGAGCAGCAGAAACCTTAACAGCTGCTGCTCCACGGTTATTTTTAGTATTATCTTCATCTTCGCTATAACCATAGATATCCTCATCATCAGGTACTAACCATGCTGAAGTATCCATAGGTGGTTTTATAGGTAGTACAGGACTATTAATTGGCTCTTCAGGAGCCGGCAAGACTCTTACTGATCCTTTAGGTAGGGTAGGACTATTAATTGGCTCTTCAGGGGCCGGCAAGACTCTTACTCATCCTTTAGGTAGTACAGGGGTATTAATTGGCTCTTCAGGGGGCGGCAATACTCTTACTATTCGTTTAGGTAGGGCAGGACTATTAATTGGCTTTTTAGGGGCCGGCAAGACTCTTACTCTTCGTTTAGTATAATGATCCGTAGACTTCTTAAGAATAGATTTAGGTATCTTTTCTTCACCCGTATCCGGGGCTACACCTATAATACTATCCTTCACTAGCAATTTTACTTGAACTTCATCATTAATTTTAACTCTTTTCCCTTGCAAAGCTTTTTGCAAAGCTAGCTGACGATCTTTCTCTCTAATTTCTTTTGCTTTCGCAACTCTTTCTTCTGCCGCCTGAGAGATCGCCTTAAGATACTTCCCAGGTTTTTTACCTTTTTTATAATCTATGGCTTCTTTAGTAAAACGTACCTTCCTATAATACTTCCCTGGTTTTTTACCTTTTTTATGGTCTATATCTTCTTTAGTAAAATGTACCCTTTTTCCCGTTGCTACACTATTAACCTCACTTGAATCCTTTTTTCCCGTGGCTACACTATTAACCTCACTTGAATCCCTTTTTCCCGTTGCTATACTATTAACCTCATGTGAATCATAAGTTAAATATCCATCAGAATTTTCATGATAGATAAAATCCATAAATCTACGAATAGTATGCTCATCTGTATTGTCTAACAAATTATAATCATATTTAGGTATAGTAGGTTTATAGGACTCTTTTTCATTAAAAACAATAGGTAATTGTAGACTATTATTTTTTATGTCTATAATGCTATAAACTTCACAATCCATATTTTCGTCTAGCAATTGCTGAGAAGTTCCATCTCTCTCGGAGATTCCGAAAAATATACTCTTAGTAGGTATAAGTTCAAAAAATTCAAATGTAAGTCTATTTATAGAAACACCATAAAAATTCTTATAATCTTCATATTCTCTAGAATTTCTTCCTATATTTTTTATCAACTCGATTCTAGATTCAACTAATGGTAATTTTAAGCTAGAAGATAATTTACCTAGCGTTTGGGATTTTTCTTTGTACCCTTCAATAACTCCATTCTTATATATACTAAATTGAGTTATATGCCTTTTATTTTTCGTGAATAATAAACTATTTATACGATAATCACGACGAGTTTTAAAATAATATATTTCATTATCCATATATTCATTGTTACTATTAAATCTATCAAATTTAGCTTTCACTAATTCTAATAATTCTCCGTTAGTTTGCTCTCGCCCCACCGGAATTAGAGATTTCTCTCTATTAATACTATTTTGTGTATCACGCCGTGATCGTTGCAATAAATTTAGGTAGCTAACTCCCTGTTTATCTATACTATCCTTATCCAGATCCTCCACTCAAAAATTATCAGGGTTAGCTTTTTGACCTTTAGTTATGTAAAATTTCACCAATTCTTTATAATATTCGTCTGCTTGATATTCAATATAAGCTATCCTTTTTATAATAGACTTTTGCGTTTTTTTTGATATTTCTACGTCATCTCTAAGTAGTGCATCCAAATAATTTTGCTGAACTTTTACTGTTGCATTGATCTTTTCTTTAAATTGAATAAAGTTCTTCGTAATAAATTCTTTACATCTTAATCTAGGTTCTTCTCAATAATAATAATTTTCAACAGTTTTTAATTGCGGTTCAGTATAATTTAGCGAAGGCCTTCATACTTTAAATAAACTTTTATTGTCAATAGATTCCCCTTGAGTATAAATTACTAAACCATTACTTCTATTGTTTGCCTTCTCCCAGCCTATTCTGGGCATAACTATTCCATATTTATGCTCTAATAAATTAACTGTATCTCTAATTTTAGTAAAACTTTTAGAATCGTTTTTATCAGCAGGTAAACAATAAGTAGGCATAAAGACACAACCTGGCGAGTCACGTCTAATTAGAAGAACTATTAAAAATCTCCCTTTTAAAACAAGAGAAACCGACCCATAATATTCAGGATTAGTGAAATAATTTATCGGTTTTACTGTGAATTTCTCTGTCGATCTTTGGATACCTTCATTATATTTAAGTTTCCAAGTCATATTTAGAATAGGAGATTTTTCTAGTTGAGGTTTATAATCCGCTATCAGATTTTTCCGTGTAGATTCATCTTGGATGTATAACATATTTTCCCTATCCTTTTTATTCTTATCCTGGATATTCTCCATTATATTCACAGTTGAACCTTTCTTTATTACACGAGGCTTAGGAAAAGATATTTTTTTTCATTCATAATATTTAGTTTTATCTGTATTTATATAATAGTCCATAAACCCCTTGTTACATCCTTCCTGAAAAAAAGGAGTTATTGCTATAAATGCTGATATATAGGCAGCCGTTGTTTGAAATGCGGATTTTAGTGCTAATGGTTCATTCTTATTTATTACTCTGCAGCTGCTCATACTGGTTATTGTACTTTGTCTACTACCTGCTCCCTTATATGTTTGCCAGCTATGCACGTATAATTTACAAATTATTAATAATGCTATAAATAGAACAATAAGCACTATTGTTATTATTACTATACTTATTGTACTATAATAGTTTCTAATTAAGTAGTTTATAAATGTAATATAAGTTATTCTATACAAATTTACTCTATCTACTACATAATCATTATACAAATAATAATCTTCATCCTTTATAGGTTCTTTCTTTAAATATTTAATAATAAAATTTAGCAAATATAAAATCATAGGTAAAGGAAGAGTAAGTGTTAATACTATTGATAAACTTTTATTCTCTATATTAAATAACATAGTAGCTATCATAGATCTAAAAGTAAAAATTAATATAACAGAAATTATTCATATTTTTAATAAATGTTTTATAATTTTGTATATATTATTAACTATTTGTGTAACCAAGTACACTAATTTTTTCCATTTGTCCGAAGGCGATGCTAGCCCTGTAGGGGCGAACATATAGTCATAAAAGTACTTAAAATGTTTATTATAAAAGTTTAAAGCTAAAGCTTTAATTAATATTGCACTTAATAAACTTAAAATTATAAAAATATAATTTTGTATTATAAAAAGTAAGGGAAATAATATTATTACTATTATAAATATATATATATAAATCCTAAATCCCCGTAAAGATCTATGGCTATAGCCATAGATAAAAGATATATTAGGATCTTCCCCTTGATATATTTTAGATTGTGACAACCCTTGATTTAGTAAAAGATCCCTTAAGGGATCTATATATAAACTCCAATCTATTTGGATGGGTTGCACAAACACATAAATAAAAACTATACTTAAAAATTGATATAATCTCGCATTAAAAAAGGGCGAAACTAATCAACTAAGATAATTTTTTCATAAGCTTGCAGCTATATAACTATATTTATTAAAAATAGGCTGCAGCTGCACGCTGTGTAAAAATACATAGCGTATTAATTGTATAAAATTGTTTAATATCATCATTGTTTTATGGTAATCTGTTTATATGTCTTATGAGACATTATCTATGCTAGGTAATTTAAAAGTGTGTAATCATGCGCACATATATATTTCGCTTCCGAAGAGTTGCGCATGTAGTAAAAAAAAATGTATTTTTTTTTTCGAGCTTTGCTAAGCCTTCATCATACGAAACTAAACGGTGGGGGGAAGGCTACTCTAATGTAGTACAGATATACAAAGACACGGAAAGGCTTCTATTCCCTGCTTACTGGGGATAACAACAAAGCCTGCTACATCCGTATCCCATCACCCCCTAGTCATCTCGAAGGATATCCCTCTAATCCGAAGGATATCCTTTCAGAAGAGTGAGAGGCACTTTATAGTAATCTATCAAGCTACTGTATATTAGCTAATATAAAATATACTATCGTCATCACGAACGTAAATCTATCACGAACGGAGACTCATTTTATTATTCCTAACATTGGAGTTAGGTACATTAACACTCAGCTAAAAGATATAAATATTTATCTGTATATTCTTATAGCGAAGGTACCCGAAGAAGGATTCGAACCTTCATTGTTATAAGGCAATTTTCATCGCTATATGGCAACCACCGCGTTCGGGCTTTATAATATGCAGCTATTAAAATTATATTGTTCATCGAGGGCGAGCTTGCGCCACCACAAGCTAAAGCTCGCCCTCGCCTTATTAATATCTAAGGAAGGATTTGAACCTTCATGCCCTAAAGCAACAAAGCTTAAGTTTGTCGTGTCTACCAATTCCACCACTTGGATTTAATTTTTATTTTTATTTTATTTTAGTGTAGTTATCTTTAACTATATCACTTATAGATCTAATAACAAATTTATCCATCTGTATATCACATATAGATCTAATAAATTTGTTATACTTAACTATCTTACTTATAGATCTAATAAATTTGTTATTCTTAACTATCTTTATCTCACTAAAAGATCTAAAAGTGTTTTCTCACTAATAGCGAAGCCCACTAAGTGTTTTCTCACTAATAGCGAAGCCCACTAATTAGTTTTTCTCACTAATAATCTAGCATGCGAAGCTGTGCGAAGCCCACAAATTAGTTTTTTAAGAGAGCTTGCTTTGAAGGCGCAAGCTCTACACGAGGGCCTCTCTAGCTTGCTAGCAAGCTAGAAAAAAAGTACATTTTCGCTCTCATAAAGGTAACAAATATCTGTGCTATGTAGGCGGAGCTTTATATGAATATTAGTTATTATTTTTTATTCTCTAGCAAGCTAGAGAATAAAACCAGTATAAGCTTTTAATACGGCCAGTCAGACTTGAACTGACATAAATCGAGTGGAAATCGACCAGTTTACCATTAACCCATGGCCGCTTTTTTAGGGCTAAAGTGACTTGAACACTTATAATTACTGTTATGAGCAGTACACTTTACCTATTAAGTTATAGCCCTACGCGGACAAAGGACTTGCACCTCTAACCTCTGGGCATGAGCCAAATGTGTTACTATTACACCAATCCGCTTTAGACTAGATAGGATTCGAACCTACGATGGTAGCATTGAAAGAGCTATGTCTTACCACTTGACTACTAATCCGAGCTTGCTTAGCTAGTGCAGTAATAGCTAACTAACCTTAGCAAGCTAAAGCTATTTGTCAGCCCAATGCAAGTATCGCACTTACTTCAATTGATTACAAAACAATTGCATTACTTTTATGCTAATCAGGCTCTAGCTGCAATTTACTAAACTTTAAGGGGAGCTTTATAAAAAATTATATTAGTTATATTTTCTCTAGCTAGCTCTATTTCTTGCTAAAAGCATGAAGAGCGAGCTTTAGCTTCCCCTAGCTTTATTTAATAGCATATATATGCTGTTATGGTTAGCTAATTTCTGTAATTCCTTATTTACTCCCTAGCACTAGCTAATGCTAGCTAGTGCAGGAATGTATGTGTGTAGCAAAAATATGCATGCATTGTAAATGTGATATATGTATAAATAGTTATTTATAAAATTAGTACTTTATTCTTAAAAATCTCCTGATTCGTACGGATAAAGCCTATATTACATCCTTCGTAATAATATTTTACGTATATTTAAGAAATATCTTAAGATAAGCTTCGTGCCTATATGCTTTCAGCACTTATCCTTAACCAACTTAGCTTTCCTGCCGTGCCTATGCTATATATTTATCTTAGTGAAAGAAACATCCCTATGTATAGCTTTAGCTTGCCAAACTCAGGCATAACCGGAGTCCGCAGGCTAGCTATACAGATATATATAATTTGCGGGGGAAGCTCTTAAGGAGCTTCCTCCATATATATTTTAATATTTGGGCACATAGACAACAGGTAAACCATAGGTTAGTAACTATTATTTAACCCTTTTACAAATTAAATTCTTCTTGTTCCTTTCGTACAAAAGTTAGTTCTTATTATATTCTAATTCCCCCTAGAAGATAGAAACCATACTGTCTCACGACGTATTTAACCCAGCTCATGTAACTTTTTAATCGACGAACAGTCGCACCCTACATAGTTCCTGCATCCATGAGGATAAGTTAAGCCGACATCGAGGTGCCAAACCGCGCACTCATTTTGTACACTCTTGCGCAAATTAGCCTGTTCTATGTGTTATCATAAAAGTGCATTTATTATAAGGAAGGTTGCTGGCTATATCTAGCAGATAAATAAGAGCTTTAACTTTATTTATCTTTAGCAGTAAACCTCCTTTAGTGCTTTAGCTAGTTAAGAAATAAGCCTTAATGGCTTCCCTTTGTAACTTGCCTATTAATAGCGAATAAGCACTTATATTTCCATTTTTTTCAAAACGGTTCAGACTATGTCTTCATTATTATTATATATATATTTTTCCAGTCATGTCCTAGAATAAAGCTAGCGCGATTTTCTGTAATTCCTAGCTTTAGCTAGGGAGCGGGCTAACAAAGTCTACTCCTCGTACTAACTAATGGCTGGATAAGAAAATAGCGCCTTTATTTTCCGCCTATTCAACCTTTTACTGCAAAGGCTCCAATACGACGTTTTGATTTAGCTATTGAATAAGTTACATTTGATTTAGAATTACCTCTAAATAAAACTGAACTTAAACCTCTAAAAGAAGAATCTACATTTTTTAATCCTCCTTTTCATTTTAATGAATAGACAGATCTATCCGCTCTATAACGTTTAGTTAATCTACCTTTAACTTCTAATCTTATACCTCCCATATTTTTATATCCAATAGAATTATAAATGGTATTATGGATATTTTCGTTCGCTTGCGTGAACGAAGTTACCGTACCACCTATATTTACATCTGAAGAATATGCACCATCTAACAGTTTAGATAAAGAGGGCGCTTCTAATTCCTGCAAGGCAGGAATATTCGAAGCATTCATATTAGAAATTATTTTTAAATCTTTAAATTTACCTTGAAATAGGTCCATTTTTTTATCACCTTTTATTATAGATCTTTCTTTAATCGTGTTAATATTAGGTAAATATGCTCTATTTAAAATACTAAACATAGAATTTATATAATTTATTCTTCTTTTTCTTAATTTTAATGCTAATGCATTAGTAAAAAGATCTGTATGATATGCAACAGATTTTAAATTAATTATATTATATTCTATTTTTTTTCCTATAATTTTATTTAATATATTACTTAATATAGGTAAAAACACCAATC